>JACEGR010001860.1:0-148481 GCA_014170235.1 Listronotus bonariensis
TTTAGTTGTTCTTAAGTAGTATTCATTACATAATATTGTGTAATATATATTATTTGGTACAGTGTAACGTCTGATAGTTCTTAAAAATATATTATGTCCAAATACTTTTGGGAGTAACTGTAAACTGTATTTACTACACCTATTTTAAAGTAGGATATTTACCCTGCCTAAAAACACCCAGTAAAACTATTAAAACACTGCACTTATTTAAATAAGACATTTTTATATATTTAAATTTAAAAAAACATGATGGAAGTAAATTATTAATGCCTATTTATACATGTACCGGTATCGATCTACGTTATCAAAAAAAAAACAGAAATATTACAACGGTAAACAAAAAAAGGGTTTTTGTGGGTTTCTGTTCTCACGCTTAAATTGTGATTCTTGACATTAAAAAATACCTAAGTTTTTATTTTTATATCTTAAAGTTTCCTTTTGTCTGATTCATGTTGATAAGTATATTTTGAAAACACACTATTTTAAAAATAATGGTTATAGATTTTACAAGGAAAAAAGCTTTAGTTTTTAGCTCGAGGTTCTGTTGTCTCACGACGCGAAGCGGGGAAAACAATAAATTGAGAGCTAAAATTCAAATTTTCCCGTGTATAATAAACATTTTATTTTTCTGTAATGGGAAAAACGACGACCTAATATTGAAAAAAACATATTATTATTTATATTTCAAACTGATCAATTGGTATACCTATTCAAAACACAATTAGACCTAGCATTTCTGTGGAAACCCTTAAGGAAATTATTAACTATCTGTCAATGTAATTTTGTAATTTGACGGATTGAAATTAAAAAGTAATTCCATGAAAAGTCACATTTTGGTACCTGTTAACAGAGATACAGTGAAGAAAAATGTAAACTGGGTTTCTTTAAACACCAATCCAACTTTCTCAGGGATGGCAGCTTCTTTAAACTAACCACTTCTAATTTCGATGTGGCTTGTCCACAGGGGTAGTTCTATATTTTACTATGATTTGTTATTTAGAGTAGGAACTTTCTAAGCTAAATTTGTTACAGGAAAACTACTATTTAAACAATTAAATTTTACCCAAAGCAAAAAAAAAAGATAAAAAATGGTGAATTTAACTAAATAAAGACTTGAAAAAAGGAAAAGTCTTTAAAATCTTATTTCTAAATTACCTTACAATATATTGTCAGTAAATTTGTCCAGACTGCACGGCACATTCACTTTAAATCACTATTACAATTATTGTACAGCATATCTGTTGAAAGTCTCAAGACATTTTGTCTGCGGTGTAATTTTTATGTTGTAATGTTCGGGAACAAGAGTTAAAATATGAAAGGTTGAGAAAACCTTGACGTTTTCACGGAATGTCTTCTCTAAGACAATTTGTACAAACAGTTTGCACAAAACAGCTGGAAATAGCAAGAAAAAATACTTTTTTGATAAGTACTTAGTTAAAAGAACCTTGAAGTTCTTTTTGTAATAGTTGTCTTTTTGACAAGTCTATTACGTAATGTTTGTAACCTTATGTTACTTGAGGAAGCCCCGATACACTTTTTGGGGTTGAAACTTTAAGAGAAACCCTTACGTTCTCTTAATAATGTGAAAACAGTAACCTATTATTGCATGAATGAAATCTTAATCTACACTTTGAGGGTAAAAAGAACCCTGGCGTTCTTGAGCGCGAGATGTTACTACTTAAGCGGTCTCCGGGTAGACACACTTGGGGAAAATATATCGTGATGACGTTAGATGTCTCCGAATAGACACTCAGGGGTGAAATTATAGTTGTTGCGTTAGAGGTCTCCGAGTAGACACTGAATTTGGAAAAATGAGTTTTGGGGAGAGAAACTGAAATTGAGGTGGGTCCAAAGAAAAAGGAAATGGTTAAACCAATAAAAGTACAGAAACAAATTAAAACAAATATGGCTTCCAAAATTTAGAAATCCAATTGATCAACTAAAAGACCCAATATCTAGGGTGAAATCATTAAACGTTATTCTCGGAACTAGTCAAAGCCCCGACAAAGCTTGCCGATATCGCTGTGGCGCAAGCCGCCAAAAGCGCGGCCGCGTTTTTATAAAGCGAGAGAAGCCCCAGTAAACACAAAAGCTCGGTCTTGCATCGGGCCAATGCTGGAAACGTCGGTAGAACGCTGGTATCGGTCTCCCTGAATGTTATATTTGATGGACCAGCATCATTCTACCAATATTTATGAAAGGCGGTTTTAATATTTACGGGCCGGGATCGAAACGGCATGTGTATATACAGATAATCTATTTTACGGGTTTTGACCGTCATCGTCATGCCGATTTTGTTCCGATGTTGATTTACCATGTATCAACTGAACTATATAAGATTTTATATTTCGCGCCAAGAAAACAGGGCTGTTATGTCAAAGTGGTTGTTTGGATGTTTTCGCCACGGAACAAAAAAGGTTAGGTTTTCGCTTGGTGTCTGAGTTTAGTTGTGTTGTAAGCACGTTAAGACTTGAATACAATATTGTTTGTTTGGTTTTTTGGTTTTAATCCGGTGTAGTGTTAACTAAAAGTGTAAAAAACAATCTGTAATGGAGAAATTTATAAGTAAACAGTAAGTATCTCGTCATAGGTGATTGTCTTTTAAAATTACTGGTCGTTTTTTACTAATCGAGCCCAGGTTCTCAACAACGAAACGTTGCATACAAAAATTCTACATCTTCGTAGTCTGCGCCCCAAAAACCAAATTAAAAGGTTCATAGGCTATGCGTGTCAAACACTAACAGGTAAAATTCAACAAAGAATATTGGCATGTAAATGTGATGACTCGTTGGTCCTGCTTTTTTGTTACCTTACATGGCTATGAACATTTTTTTATTTTGCTGAATGTGTATAATATTTATGTTTATAGCAAAAATCTACAATAATTGCACTTGCACTTTATTTCTCTTGCGTCACAATATTTTTATTTATATGAACAAACTTTGCTTTAAAAATTGTCTGCAAATGCATAATTTGCAAAAAAGAATATAATTTTATGTTTTAGGATTTATTAAACTTATATTGTATGTGTATTTTAGGTAATGGGGAAAGAAACAACAAATGATTAAAGATCTGGACCAGGTGCTCATTACTAAATAAGAGAAATTTATTTTTTATTTTTGTATTATTAGCTACTTAAATAGTAAAATAAGCACTAAAAAAGAAGCCACAGAATTGTACATTTGCTTTATTATTACTTTAGCTCACAACATGGTAATGTTCTTTTCTTTAATTTAAATAAAATGGGTAACCGAAAGTGTTGTTTATTTATTAAACGTTTTACAAGAAATTAAATCCCTACAAGTTTATATCCATCCAATGGGTTTAATTTAACAACTTTGACACTCCTGATATCCAGTGGTAAAGCCGTAAATAACCGCCCGGGCGAATGCAATTTTCATCGGCATAACTGCACTGAATATTCACATATCCGATAAGTCGGGTCTTTATCGGCACGACACAAATTTCCCGTATCGGGAAACTGCAGTCGGGTTACAAACGGCCGGGCGGCCACTTTATTCGATTTTCCGTACCGGCGCGACAGCATTGGCCCGATGAAATAGTGACGGCAAACATCAAAGTGCCAGTATTGGTCCGCGGGCAGTTGGTTTATTGGGGCGCGGCGGAAAACTTCAAATGCTTTTTGCTGATAGCGGTATTTCGACGAAAGGAGACATGAACCGGGGTAAAATAAACAAATAATGTAAAAATAGATAAATATTCTTAGAAGTCAGTAAAAAGATTATTTCAGGTTTTTAAGGAAGTAAATTTGCAACTTTGTAAAAAATAGAAAGTTTTCGCAACATACAATGTCAAATTTTTTTCCCGTCACGAAATTATTTTTATTTATTATGCAACACATTTTACCTCTTGACTTTTTTTTCCGTGCACCGTTTTCGCATTAAAAATAAAAACTAAAAATAGGGTACCAGCATACAAGTTAAAAATAATTTTGTTATACCGCAAATGCCTGAAAAGGGTTTTTATTTTTTTACGCGAAAATGGTGCACTGGAGAAAAAAATCAAGGGTTCAAATTTCTTGTAAAATGAATGGAGATAATGGAAAAATCTGCAGTATACATTACATACACATTGTAATACCCTGTAGCTTAAACGTTAAGAAGTTTAGGACATAAAGTTCATATGAACTTTTCTTCCTAAAATAAGCCAAGAAATTATATTCTATATTTTTAGCCAGCAATTAAATTACACCCTATATAAAAATCATTAAGTTTTGCCAAAAACTTAAAGATATTAATATAATCAGTAATAAAGATTAAGGTAATTTCTTTAAAAGCAAACTGCTTAAATAAAAAAAAACATATGTATATATTTTCTTTACTTTTAGCGTAGAAGAACCTAAAATTTAATATGTAGAAGTCAGACCCAGAAATTGTGTTGGCCAGTGTATTTATATTAAAAAATCGTGGTTTTTATCATTTTTTATCTATGCAAATTTTTAACGATTTTGAAAATACTTCAAACCTTGTAAAGATATTTGAGGATAAAAATGTAGTAATTTAAATTAAGTGTAGAAAAAAACGGTATGGTATGGATCCAAAAAAATTATCGCATCATACGTGGCGCTATCGCTTAATGAAAAGCTACACTTACTTATTACACCCTCAATTTTTTTCAAACAAGATACAGCCGTCGTCAAAAAGGCTTTATATTTGCGGTTGAATGGCCTTCAACTTTCCTTATTTAACCATCTTTATCTTTTTATTAGTTTTCAATATCCCAATACATTTCATACCAATTTTGTCACACTGTATAATTCAGTGGCAGTGGTATAAAATCTTTAAAATTAAATTGACGTTCGCCAAGAAGTCAAGAAATATATTTTTAGTTTTATAAATTATACATGAAAGAAAATAGGTAAGAAGCTGTGACGACTAGTTTAAATGGTTATTTATATTGTTAATTATTGTTGTTTTAATTTTTTTTGAAAAAGCGACTTAATATTAAAAAAATTAAAGAATTAAACCCACATAAAACTTTGGTTTTTATTTAAAAAAATAAATGACAAAATGCAAATAGAACAGTTTCCCATGTGATGCAAATTTTAATTATCCACACCGTATAACTACCCTTAAACTGTTTTTTTAGTATAAAAGGCTAAATATAGCTACTTAATAGGAAATTATTATAGGGGAATAGGGGAAAGTAGAAGGAAGTACGAGCAAGAATAAAGAAGTATGAGGAAGTGTGGGGAAGTATGGGAAAGTATGAGGAAGAATGGGAAAGTATGAGGAAGTATAAGGAAGTATAAGAAAGTATACGAAGGTATGGGGAAGTATAAGGAAGTATGAAAAGTATGGGAAAGTATAAGGAAGTATGGGGAAGTATGAGAAAGTATAATGAAGTATGGGGAAGTATACTTCGTCATACTTTCTTATACTTCCTTACACTTTCTTATACATCCCATACTTCTCCATACTTTCTAATACTTCTTTATCCTTCCTCATACTTCCCCATACTTCCTTATACTTTCCCATACTTCCCCACACTTTCTCATACTTTCTCGTACTTCCCTATACTTTCCCATACTTCCTCATACTTTCATAAACTTCCCCGCTATTGCCCCATAATAATTTTTTATTAAGTAGCTAAATTTAGCCTTTATACAAAAAAAAAAACAGTTTAATGGTAGTTATACAGTGTGGATAATTAAATTTGCATCACATGGGAGACTGCTTTATTTGTATTTTGTCATATATGTTTTTAAAAAGATTGATGTACGTATATTTCTTTAATTATTTTTACTATTAAGACGCTTTTTTAAAAAAATTAACACAACAATAATTAAAAATATAAATAAACACTCAATCCAGCAGGGACAGCTTCTTACCTATTTCCTTTATTTTTAATTTTACGCTGAATTACTCCACTTTTATTCCACGGCATTTTTGTTAAAAAGCGTTGGATATATCGGAGAAATTCAGCGTAACACAAATTTAAATTTTACCTATAGCTGATTTATTGTAGCTCATTTTATCAAAAAAACAAAATTGGCTTGTAATTTTTTGTTCCTTACGTAACAGGAGTAAGCAAATATTTGTAAGATTTTATGAAATAATGTATATACAAAACATGTCCTATTTTAACATCAAAAATATATTTTTGCCCAAATTTGTGACACTTTGCATAATTACCATTTACCCAAAGTGTTTTTATAATAAGGTTAACTTTTAAATGTTTTACTCTGTGTTTTTAACTTATGAATTTTTATACATTAACAAATGTGAAAATATTAAAAGTGCCACTTTTACATTTAATAGGGCTTACCATACTTTAAAATAATTGTAATATAACAGGAAACACTAAAATATTTTAAGTTGAAAAGTAAAAATTGTACATAACCATATTAAACATCTCTTTAAATATGAACAGAAAAAAATATCCAAAATACAGATAAGTATATTTTTTAATAAATATTGCCCCAATAATGTCCCATAGATCCCAATAATTCCCATACTTCCTTATATTTCTCCATTCTTCCTTATACTTCCCCATACTTCCTTGTACTTGCCCATACTTCCTTATACTTTCCAATTCTTCCTTATACTTCCCCATACTTCATCATATTTCCCCATACTTCTTCATACTAGAAGTCGTTTTCTAGGCGCCATATAAAATTAAATGAAAAAGATACTTTCCTGGCCAGCTCATACAGCAGTGTCCTCAATATGCCAATATATAATATACAAAAATCATGTATTTTACTACTAAGTCTCGTAGTTAGAGGTTTGCGTGTGGTTAAAGATCTCAATTTTTCTTTGTGAACGAATCAAAATTGTCCGCGTTCGTTTATTAGAGGCGGCGTCCGTTGTGGAAATTTGCGTCCGGTTGAAGGAAATCTTAATTTTCTTTTTGATCCAAACGAATTGACCGCGTCCTGTTTTAAGAGTGTCCGGTTATGGGAGTTCATAAAAAGATACGCAAAACCTTGGTTTTAGAAACGTTGTCCGCATAAAGGAGGCGTATGCTTAATAGAGGTGTCCGCAAGGAGAGGTTTCACTGTATTTCATAAAATTTTACAAAAATTTGCTTACCCCTGTTACGTAAGGCAATGCATTTATATTTTTTTAAAATAGGTCAAATCCCAATTTTACGCAAGATTAAGATGCTAAACATATATATATATATAACATGAGTATTTTACAAAAACATTCAAAGAAATATACATATTTTTTTAATTATCAAGGGTAAAAGGTAATATAACGTAATCAGTTTACAGGGTGTTTCCCAACTGCGGTACAAAACTTATTTATTTTTTTTATAAAAAAATCTTATAAACATATATTTAGCCATGTTTCATTTTTGAAAAACAGGGCGTTAAGGAAAAAAAAAGAGTCGGTATTTTTTAAATATACTAAGAACCCTTTAACCAATTTAAATGAAATTTGGTACATTTATTTAGTCTAATAAGGCGCTTGTAAACCTCTTCCTAGATTAGAATAATTGGGTCCGTCTCAGTGGGCATCATAGCCAACATTATTAAGAAAAAAAGTACACCTTTAATTTTTTTTTTTTTTGAAATAAGCAGTGGCGTAGTTTTTTCTTATTAATATTGGCTGTGGTACCCAGTGATACGCCTCTAGACCCAATAATCCTAATCTAGTTTAGGTTTGACAAGCACCTTATTACATTAAATAAGAGTAAATCTTTAGGCTAAATGGATTAAAGGGTTTTTAGGATAATTAGAAATTATCGACTTTTTTCAAACTTTAATACCCTGTATCCCAGTAATGAAGGAAGTCCAGACATATGTTTATAGAAACTCCTTATGCATAAAAAGACATAAAAAATCACCACCTTAAGTTTACTGTATACTTTTTATTAACAATTTGCTAGAGAAAAGCAAAAGTACCGCCGCTGGTATTAAAGAAAAGTGAAACTGATTAATTTTATTATAAGGTTTGGGAACAACATATATGTAATCAGGCATCCGCATCTTCCTTAGTAGAGTTGTTAACAAACCTTTCTCTAGTTTCTTTTTATGCGGTAATATAGGATATATGTATACGTGAAATTTTTTTTACATATAATACAATATTATAAAATAATAGATATACGCATTAAGAATTGGAAGCTCATAATTTCGAAACTGTTAGAGAAAATTATTTTAAAAATGGTAAATTTATTAAGGTCTTTATAATGTCTTTTCCTAATGATAAAAATATACAGGGTGTTTCCATTTAAAAATACCCCAACAAAACGAATCAATCTAGCCATGATTTATTTTTACCATTTATCACTTTTTTTTATTGAAATTAAGATTGTCCAATCAAATTTTTTCTATTTCTTTAAATTTTAATTAATTATGTAATTAATAAAAAAATATATTTAATAATAATTATTAAAAGTGATAAAAAAGTGCAATATTATAATTATTGTTTGTAGCTTCAAAGAAAGCGTGCACATTTTATAACATAAAGAACAGGAAACAAACAAAGCAAATATTTTAGTTTTATTAAAGGCAAATAGGAAATACATATATTATTTTACGGATTTTTGTTAATCTAAGTATCGACATAATGACATACATATGTTACACGTAATTAACAACCTATTGAAATTAATTATTTATACTTTCTAAGTAATAAGATAAGGCAGACAAGTATAAAGAAAGATAATATCTGTAAAAGTATTAAGGTAGATAAAACACAAAGAGTTTCTTAAAGGTCTTAACAAAAGGCTACAGGCCCGTACGCTGAAATGGATTTTGGGGAGAGAGGAAGGCAAGAATTTAAAATAAAAATACTATCGACGAAAAAAAAAAGGAAGGACCAAAGAAAAAGGCCTTAACTTTTAAGAACTATAAAAGAATATACATAATACTCCTGGGTGGAGAGGCGGCAATAGCTCTCGTTTCCCCACTCCCTCTCCGTACGGCTCTGAAAGGCTACCACAAACTCCTTTCGCCAGAATGCAATGATCTAACGCAATTTGCCTTGGTCCAAAAGCTATTTCTTTTTTTTAAAACGGTAGCGGTTTACATTATAATAATTTGAGGTATTTAAAAATATTTTTTATCAACCGTTAAAAAAAATCTGATTTTATCGTTCATAGGAGGAAAGAGTACTATGTTTTAGTAGTACGTACCATTAAGTGTTAGAAAAAGTACCTTTTTTTTAACAGTTAGACGCTCTTTTTCAACTCTAGGTTAGTCTGTGGTTTTGTTCTAATGCCTACTAGAATTTATTTTAAATATATATTTATGCAATGCAAACGCGATAATACCTACACAAAAGATTAAGGTACCATTAATTTTGCCATTACTTGTTTTAGAACATGTCCCGCTAAATTTTACAGTTCACGAATAAACTAACCAGAAATATTTAAAAATTATTTATTTTACAATTTACGAATAAGTCAAGCAAAATTTTTTAAAACTTAATATGATTAATAAACTTGAATGATGTAGTGGAAAAATATGTTATGCATTACACACATAAAGTGTCTTTTTTACTTGAGGATTCCTGTACTCGCCTGACGGCTTGTTGTGTCAAACGTCCCATTTGCAAATATTGGAACAAGAAATAATTTCTATCTTTTTTAAAGCTTTTATTTAACTTGCAATGTATGTACTTATGTATGTATGTAAGGGTGGAATCTCGAAACTCGAAAATCAGTGACATGTTTCCAAATCCAACAAGGCGAAAAGGAGCACCCAAGATGGCGGACTAGTTATTTTTAATGCATTTTCAGAATATAGGTATCAAATGAAAGGGCTTGCTAAGAGTACCTCACAAGTATAGTGAAAATAATCCAATTATGCAAACCAAGTTTTTAAGCTTTTCTATCATATAAGGATCAACTAAAAGAAGTCCCGATGCAAATGCCTAATTATATTTATTGCACCTAGAGTGTTTAAAATTAAACGGCAAAATATTTTGCAACAATGATGCGTTAAATAAGATAAACAGACAAAAAGCCTGTTTAGCGATAACTAAAAGTAAAAAATAAATTAAAATTAAAAAACTATTGGTACTACAATATTTAATTTAAATGCTCTAAAAAGAATAAAATAAACTTTTTTTTAAACTTTAACCATAAAAATTAACCGTCATTACACAATTTATAGGATAAAAAAACTTGTCGCGAGATTTACCTGATTAGATGAACAAATAAATTAAATATCTTAATCTAATTGCTTTTAACTTTTTAAACTGAGTAAACAGGAGTACCTAAATCTTACGACAAGCTTTTATCTATACTAATATTATAATGTTATACCGGTTGAGCTAAATAACATAACACATAGGCAATGTGAGGAAAAAAGACAATCTAATCAACTAAATACCGGCATTTAAACATGCGTGACTAATAGTGCTTGTTTTGTTATTCTATTACTCGCCAATATACCAAAACTGCTTGCTCAAGCAGTATAAATTATATAATGACGCTATATTTTTATAGTAAAAATTAAAAATAAAAGCTTGTATTAATAATAGTTTTTTTACTTTTAAATTATTTGAGTGACACCTTGGTCCAAAATTTACCGTTTTATATATTTTTCGTATTTTCTTTAAACGTTTCAAAAAAACCAAAAAGTATACAAGAAATTGTTTTAAAGCGTTTAAGATAAGTTGACACCCCTTCCAATTTATATATTTTTACGTTTATGTTGGTGGGGGTTGGGGATAGCCCAAAAGAAATTAATTTTGACCCAAAAATATGTTCTTCTAAATATAAAAATTAATGTCTTTTAGGATATTTTATTAGTGTACAATTAACGAAATTATACCGAGTGGCTGGTTTTAATTAAAATGCACTTTATTTAAAGTAAAGTGTAGTTACTTAGTTGCTTAAAAACTTATACCTAAAAGAAACTTAACAGAAAATGATAGAAAGAATTTTGTAAAATAACCAATATTTCTATCAATTGCAAAAATACACACAAATAATTATATGTTGTTGAAAAGGGCAAAAAAATTGTATTTTTTTTTGTCACAGCTAAATATAATTTTAATTTCAATTAAAAAATCTTTTATTTTTGCAGCGAAACAATACTAATAAAGATATCGTTGTACTCTTTTCGTTATTCACAATCTTTCGAAAATCAAGCCCATTACATCTAAGTACAGGGTATTCCATTTAATAGGAAAAATGGCATATTTGTTAATTTTTTTCGTATTTTTAAGGAACTTAAGATAGCCAATCAATGTATTTAAGCTTGAAGAATTTAAAAATCATTACCAGAAAACAATTACATGAAAAAAAGACTTACGTCATAATTGTTGCGTTTTCTGAAATGAAACACCCTTAATATTTATCATTGTTGGATTCTATAATCAAATACCAGTGAAGCAAAAAAAAATTATTATGAAAAACAAAAATTAAATCTACCAATAGGTTAAAACCATAATGACTGCATTTTATATCGATATAATTAATTATTTAATTAAATAATATAAGCCGAAAATGTGATTGTTTAAGCGTTAATAACTAAAAAACAGTTAAAGATGAACATATAGTCTCCTTATTAAAATAATACTCAGATTTGACCATAGAATCGAAAAATGTGCAACATTTCGGGCGTTAGTCTTTTTTTCCTGCAATTATTGTTTTTTTATTACAATTTTAAATTTTTTGAGCTAAAATACATCAATTGACTATTTTGAATTTTTTAAAAAATACTGAGAAAATGAAAAAATATGCCGTTCTATTTCTTAAATGGAATCACCTGTACATGTTTTTCTATCTCTTCGGAAAATACGAGTTTCCTGTTAAAACAGTCGAAATCGCATCAACTTGTATACTTTTTATACCTTTTTTGTCATTTTGCTCATCCTTGCTTATTTCCTATTATTTTCATAAAACGTGACTAGGAGTTTATTGCCATTAGCAAATGTTAAAGGTAAGAGTTCGTATCTTGTAAACTGCACGACGAGAGTTAAGGTTAAGGTAATATAAAGTAACAAATCTAAAAATAAACATAAAGGCAATATAATTTTCTTAATTGCAAGAGGCAAGAGCTATGGCAATTCATTTGTAAAATTTTTATTTTTGTTTTAATTACTGTTTTTAATATAAGGTTAATTTATTTGTTACGCACTTTTATTAATAACACGGGTTAATTATTTTGATTAGAGATAAGAACACATGCAATCATTAAAAAACGATTTTAATTGTTTGTTGTTTTTAGATAAACATATGTTGATATATCAAAGAAAGTCCTTCTACCGTAGTATTTCTTTTATTTCCGCAAGGATAGAAAACTTTTAAACATTGTTTTATACTTTTAATCCAAAAATTATTAAAAAATAATTTATATACTGCGTTAGTGAAAAGTACTACAACTCTTAAATATCTTTAAAACCGCGGCTTCATTTACCAAATTTGGTATCTGGGAGATATCGGGCATGAAGAATTTATTAGTAAGATCGACACCATTGCCGGATTCCCATGTTTTGTGCTACACGTATCTTTTTATTATTTTTTTAATGGAATGTCGCATTTATTTTTATTGCAATAAATTGCGCAAGCTGAAATAAGTCCACAAATTTTAAAAATTCCATTTTTACTAGCTGCTAAGGTATGACAACACCATATTTTAGGTAAAAAGTTCAGATGCGCTCAAATGTTTCTAAAATCACCTAAGTTGCGTCTACAAATTTTGGCATTTAAAGGTTTCTGGGCCAGTAGAATTAAACAGATTGTTGCGAGATTTTTTCAGTTTTGCGCTACATGAAATATTTTTACTGTTTTAAATAGAATGCCCTGTTTATTTTAATTGCAATAAAAAACCGTGCCAACTTTAGTAAGATTTAAATTTTTTAAAATTATTTTTACGAGTTACTGAGATATGACAACACCGTCATTCTATTAAAATTTAGCAACAATGTTTATATCACTGATCAATATAGCATGCCAAAAAACCCCTAAATATCAAATTTTGTAAGCATAGCCTTAGCAGCAGGAAGCCTAAGTTTAAGATGCTGGTGTTTGTAGGCTGTTTAGTTGTTTAACCAGTTTTTCCAATTTTGTTATTAGGTCAAACTAGCTATTTAAAATAAGCTGTTTTATTAAAATACTCAAAATAATAAATTTTAATATTCTTGTCTTAATGGTGAACGTAGTATTAAAAATAATTAAATAAAATAGATATACCTACTTATTAAATATTTTTCTTTTTATAAATAAGCCATATTTAATTGGCTTGATGCTGTAATAATATAACAACGATTGTGTTGGTTACATTTTATTAAATAAATAGAAAAATATAACGAGGTTATAGCTTTTCTCTAGGAAATTTGTAATTTTTAATTAAAATCATATTTTGTTTTTGTTGTACCTATAACTTATAGGCCAAGAGTTGCAAAAGCTTTTTTTAATTTATTTTTTTACTTTCTTTTTGTAAAGTTTGAGAGTAAGATTTGGTTAAGCGAGTAAAGTATATTATTTAATTGACAATAAATAAGCATTTTTTATTTCAAATCAAAAACAAAAATTTAAAACTTACAGTAGGTATTTAAAACATTATACAGGATGTTACAAATTTCATGAACACCATTAGGATCTCGGAACGTTAAGAGATACAGGGTTGTTTAAACTAGGGCCAAGTTGGGCATTTTTATGCTTAACAATATTATGTTAAAAAACAGAAATTTTGCAAAAAGTTTTTATGATTTCTCAGGTATTTTAAAGAGAAATTTTAAAACAAACAAAGCACATGATTGTTGTCACTTTTTTGCTCTTTAAAAAGATGTCAAAAATTTAGGATCGGACGTCGACGTTTTGTCTTTTAGCCACTATCAACTTTTTTAATTTAGTTGACGGAATATTTGACTTAAACTTAATAAACTGGTATTTTAATTTTAGATCCAAAGACATAATGCACTTTACATTTATGCGACGTTTCAAACCAAAAAAACATCATTCAAGAAACCGTTTAGTAGATGAAACATTAAACATCTTTTCTTAGGAAGTTATTTTCAAAATTATGTTTAATTTTCTGCTTTCGTTAATTTTAAAGAACTTAGTTAATTTTTTTTTTTAATTATAAAAAGTACCACAACACAACAAATTTTTTGACAATATATTTGGTGTTGTACAAAAAATACATAAGTGTATTTTTTAATTTTAAATTGTCCTAAAATGAACCTAAAAAACATATTAAGAGATATGAAAATTAAAGCTATGGAAACGTGCAGAGGGTCTACAAGTGAAACCTTTTATCTTATGGATTACCTACAGACTTTCTTTGTGCATTTAATACAAATAGAAATTTTGTATATAAAATTCAAAAAGATGTTTTTCTTCTTTTATTTTTAGGACGTGTAATGCAGATTCTTATTTATTAAATGTCAGCTCTTCTACATAATGTTTTTTCTTTATTTTTAGTGCACATCCGTACTCAGTCTTCCTCCATGGATGATGTGATTGTTTTGTAATAATAAATGATGTTTTTAAACCTTAACATTTTATAACATTACAGCTCTAAGATATATATGTTCTTACTAGGTAGTGACCGTTTGGAAGGTTTAAAACGATTTTTCGCATAAAAGTAATTGTATTCTTCTGTTTTTTAATATTTATTATTATTCTTTATTTGTAAGTTTTTCTTTTCTCATTTCTTTTTTAAATTCTATTTCTGATTTACTGTTATCGTAGCTTGGAATATATTCAGCATCTACGCCTACGTCGCTATCCCTAAAAATAATTTCATCCGGCTATTTTACCAGTGTCGCTTTATTAGCCTTATCTAAGTATTTTACCATCTTTAAGGAAACAAACTAGTGATTTATGATGTATAAGAAAAATAAAATAAATACTATAATTACAGACCTGGCTAAATAATTTTGACCTGTCAAAAATTCGAAATTTTATTTCAAACCCGAAATAACCGATATTCACACAAACTTATGAAAACACATTTAAACTAAACAATTAAAAGGTACTAAACCCTTAAGCTCAGTACATAGTGGGTGTAACTAGAAACATATAAAAAGATAAAAAAATAAACAAACAATTATAAATTATCGTAAAGAAAAGATTATTAAGTTATTTATTATTATATCCTTTGCAGTAAACTACTGAATAGGTACTTCTCTTTTAAATACTTTATTAAATAATCTTTGGTTTAATATCAAAGACATTTACTTTTCTTTATTAAATAATTCTAGAAGAGTATATGTAAATAAACAGAACAAATACGATAAACTTAACCCAATTCTTTAGGAATTTAATACATAAGCTACGCTTGAGTAACACAACCGCAATATTTATTCATGTAAGTAAAAGTACTAAGTGAATACAAATAGATGAATAAGAATAAAACAATGATTTAACTGCAAAAAAAAGTGATAAAAACTGTAAGTTGATTTGCGTCTAGATCAACTAGAGTGTAAATTGCTTGTCTGGTGTATGTGGTATACATTATTATGTAGTACTGGAAAATGAAAGGGAGATGAAAAAAATTTAGATTAAGTGAAATTTTGATTATTTTAACATCAGACAATAGTCGGTATTGCTGAAAGAAATGTTATTTCTTCTTATACGTGTTATTTCCTAATTGCATTATAAAATTTAAGGGCTTATTCCTGGGCACGCTTAGGAAAAATACTTAAAATATATATATAAAACATAAAAAAACATTTATATATATATATATATCGAATGTTTCATCCGGAAAAAATATAAAAGTTGTTAGAAAAATCAGTGTCGTACATTTTTTTGTCAAAAATATTAGCTAAAATGCGGCCCACGGGTTACTGGTCTCACTAATTAAAATCAGTTTAGGGCTAAATTACCTTTCTATTCTCATAGTTTCCGTTCGTTCTCGGTCGTGGTAGGACGTTGGAAGGAGTCCATGCGGCTCTCACGTGGTATCGTGCACGGGGATGTAGAAGACGTTCTGGTGCCCCGAGGAAGATAGGAAACTCACAGTTGAATTTCAGACTGCATCTTTTTCTGGAACTAGGCGCTGTGAGTGAAGATTTCCATAACCTGATGTTTCCTGTTTGGCGTGCTGGACGAGGTGTTTTTCATTCGCGGAAAAAGGAGGCCAGCGTCGCGCACCCCTGAAATAAGTTACGATGTTTAAGAGATATATTCATTTTAATTTGGGCACAGAGGTGCAAATCTCTCAGCCTAATTTAAGCAGATTTATTGTGCCCAACCCCCAAAAATTAACCCCCGACTTCTCACGGCCCCCGAAATCCAAAAATAAGCCCTAAATTTTGTTACAGTGTTTAAGGGATATATTCATCTGCATTTTTGCACAACGGTAGCTAGCAACATGCTAATCAAGAGTTCCAATTGGAGCAACCCCCAAAATTAACCCCAGAGCCCCATGTCCCCAACCCAAAGGTTGATCAGATAAGATGGTATGTAATACCTAACCACTTAAGTGGTTGTGCAAGGTGGTGTAAAATACCCGGGTCTGGGGTTGATTTTAGGGGTTGCGTCAATAGGGACTTTTAATCATCTGGAGAGCTACCTCTATGCAAAAATGCAGATTAATATATTCCTTAAACACTGTATCATACTTTAGAGCTCATTTTTAGATTTCGGCGGGCGTGGATGGTTGAGGGTTGTTTTGGGGGTTGCGCCTATTAAATATTTTAATCATCATGCTAAGAGATACCCCAGTGCAATAATTCAGATAAATCTATCCCTTAACCATCGTAACTTACTTTACGGGGTATTTTGAGATTTCGGGGGTCGGGGGTTGATTTTGGGGGTTGTACCCATAAAATCTTTTGGGGGTTACACCGATAAAATCTCATGATCTTTATGCTGAGAGATACTTTTATGCCAAGTTTCAGCGAATTTAACCAAGGGCACAGCTTCATAAGGTGTTTGCGGGGTTTGAATATTTCTGTTATTTAACCAGATATGACAAAAAGTCACAGCAATAACCTTTTTTTGAACACTTTATACAATCAACACAAATAAGAAATGAACTTCTTTGAACTATTGGGCCACCCCAAAATGTTTGTCTGCCAAAGGGTTGGAACTGTCAAAACTATTTGATGGCGACTAAGGAAATAATATCTTCTAATAGGTACAAAAGTACCATAATATAAAATTTTGCATTTACAAAATGACAAAAGCTAAGTTTTAATTTACTAAACTTTGAAACCTAATACTGGCCAAAGCCAATGTGAGTCAAACCCTATAGTCTCTTATTTCTTCTGATTTACCTATATGTTAAAAGCATACGCTGACAAACTATTAGTTTCTACAAAATGACGACGGTCTGCCACTCACGGGCTTTTGGACTACTATGTTTATATGAACTTTCTCTCATAAAATTAGCTTAGGGATTCGCCCTTAAATTTTCTTACAACAATTGGCCAACACCCTGTATAAAGAACTAATAAATTGTCATTGGTGTTAAAGTCGATTCCCACTCGGGTGTTCACCTGTGACGCATAAGTCGACACCCATCAGCTGTCGGGGTTTTTTCAAGGACACGGGTAAAGAGTACCAACCATAGACAAGGGACGGGTCAGTTATTGTAGTGTTGGTACCAACCGTTTATTTATGTAGGGAATTATTTCAAAAGTTGTTACCCATAGGGGAAAATTAAAATCAGTCCTAATTTGGCGGGTGGAAACGCACGAGTTTTAACCCCTTACCCATGACTCGCAGGTGGGAATCGTCAATAGTCAAAGACTTTATACCCGGGGTGAAACCCCGGGTTAAAATCCCTAGGTGGGAATCGGCTATTAGGATATTTTATTTAAATTAGGATTAGGCGCCGGCGTTTAAACGATAAATATGAAAATAATGCATTATACATTAAATTTATTTTATTTTTTATTATAAAATCAATAAAAACAATTTATTTGTGGTTTTGAATAAAAAAATTATTAGTAGGCTTACCTACTGTTAAAAGTATGAAAACCAAAGATAATATGGGATAGTTAGCTCCTGTATATTTAATGTTTTATTGATATTCAATTTCCCTAAAACTATATTAAAGCAAAGTATTACTACTGAAACATCTTTTAGATAAAAAGTAATTTTGTAATGGTATAAGAAAAGTTAAATCTGATCAATTACCAGGCTTTAAAGAGTTACCATATTGTGTGGCCCAATTGTCCGACAAAGTCCAATATTTCTGTTGTTTAACGGGATTAAAAAAGTTTTTACAAAAGTTGTAAGGTATTTGAACGTGCCCTAAAAATATTTTGATGTTTACAGAGTGTCCCAAAACAAGTAATGGAAATAAAGTTAGTTTTTTTTAACTAGAACCCCTTTTTTTTGTTTACAGAATCGAATTCAGCGTAAAATTTTGCATATAGTACATTATTTTATTTTGGTACTGGTGGCAATGTTGCCACGCTATTACTACTTTACTGAAACTTTTTTAAAAACAGGATACCCGAAAATTGGGTTAAAGCAGAAACAAGTTAGATAATAACAATACTTACCTAGTCGTTTTAAAATACTAAGGGCCACAGAATAAATCCCTTATACAGGGTATTTCTAATAGCATGGCAAATATCTCAATACTTAAAATGCTAAATCTCATTTTTTTAATGGAACACCCATGTTTATTAGGTTATTTTTAGATTTTAGAAAACAAAAATAAGGTAAGTTTCTTCAGCGATTTCTATGCCAAAACGTATTCCGGGAACTTAGAACCTTTTTACTAAAATTTCTTCTATTTCAAAAACTTTTATAATATTTAGGCTACATACTTTTGCTTACACTTGTACTTTTCGAGATTTTGGCGAAAAGCTGAACGGCTACTTTTTTCTCAGTTTTTTGTTAATAACTATTTTATTTTTTTTTGCATAAAAAATCGGAAATACGTCTTTTTCTAGATGTTATTTTGGATCGTTTAAACCATTAACTAATTTTTTTGAAGACTTGTAACTATTTTTTGCAGGAAATTAACTTCTTAACTAGACTATAGAATTAGTTATAATTTAGGGTATCCCACAGTGTTATGACCCGTTTTGACTGCAAAAAACTTTAAAACAAATAAAGTTATTAGGATGCGGTTTTCGCAAAAAGCCTAAGAAAAAAGTTTTTTTAAATATCCCCGCCACTTGGTTGCCTCATTTTGTTCATCTAAAACCTCAAACTGTAAAGGCACATATTTTTGAGCCCTATTGGATATAGAGATAAAGATAAATGAATAATAAAGTAAAATGAGAAAAAAATACCCGACACAAAATAAAAAAGAGAAAAACATACAAAGGAGAAAATAATATTAAATAACATTAAAATTAAGTTGGTTAATGACATAATATGTACAAGATGTCCAGATTTCATTTCAATGCAAGGTGTCTTGGTTATCACTAGACATAGAGCCTTACGGTTTTTCGTGTAAGGTAAGTGTTACTTCTTTTTAAAGAAACGGAAGATGATCCTAAAATATTTTTATGGGTCTCTTTGTATTTGACACAGGGAAAAATTATAAAGTTTCCAAAAAGCTTAAAAAAGCATAACTGTTTTATAAAAATAAGTAAATTTCATTTTTATCCACATTAGGTTTTTGAAATAAAAATACAAAACTCAGACAAATCTGAACCTTTAACTTAACTTTTTTTGATTTTAAAAAATTATAGGTAAAACAAATTAAAATTATTGGTATTTAAATGGCAATATTTTATAATTGCTTTTAGACCCATAATATAATATATTAAAAAAATGTTAATAAAAACGATTCAATAATAATTTTTGATTTATTGTTAACAAGTCTGCTGTATAATACTTAAACATATGGTTTAAACAATAATCAAGAAGCGATAATGGTTCCGGGGTGACGTAATAGACCATAATCGCAATTAGAGCCATTGATCGCTTCATTCTCATGTTATATCTTAAGAACATTTATTTCTCATAATTTTACTTTCACAAAAACAAGATTACCGTGGTAATGCTTGTCCTAAGACTATAGATCTATTCAACTATCCTTCTTTTGCAATACAGTAAAAAAATCATTTAGTTTTGATGTAACCAAATTAAATATTGGGTAAACACTTCATCTTAAATTAATTGCATCTTAACTTACTTGGTACTTAAGTTACTTAACTAAACAGGGCCATCAAAACACATAAAAACATTAGGAATAAGGTAGATACATTATTCATTCACTTGCAATTACAAAGTCAAAGACCTGGTTTACTTATTAAGGACAAAATGCATTTATCATATTGAAGAGAGATTAAAAAATCCCATTACGATCTACGTTTTGGACCAATAATAATTAAGAAGGGTTCAGCTGAGGAATCTAGGTTCTTGGGTTTAAACCGCTTTAAATTAAGATCGTTTACCAACGTCTAGCCATTGATTGCACGGGGCTTCTTCAGAGATCTTAACTTTACGATAAAGAAACACTAAAACATGTGTAGATTCCAGAGCAAAAGTTTATATACCCTTGTCCTGTTCACCGGAGCGTGTTCCTTCTTATGATTGCTTTCTACGTGTGATGTAGATCGTAACAATTATTTCTATTTAAATTATTAGGGTTTTTATTTATTATATATTTCAAAAGATACTTTGACTTTTCTTTTATAGATATTTTGAAAGGAACCAAGAACCCTAGTTTCCTTTACATTAATATTGTAACATCTACACAATTTTGGTGTTCAGCAACTGTTGACTAAATATTTTGTTTTTTTTTAATATATAGGTCATGTTCCTTGGTTCCGGTCAAAATGGATCGTTCAGTTTCTCCAATATACACTTTACTTCCCTAATTTGTAGAGGAGTTAAACCTTCGTCGATCTTAAGCAAGACCAATCTTTTTATGTGTGTTAAAGATTGGTCGTATGTTGTACCGACGAAGTGATAACTGTCACTTGAAAACGGTTAGAGATATCAGATCATTTTAAAGGAAAAGACAATAGAAGTCCAAGAAACATTGTCTACCACCTTCTTTGAATGTTTTATTATGTACCTTTTAAGGTTTTCCGATAAAAAAGTCTATTTAACTTCAAAACTTTTTACCTCTACAAAAAACGTCGACCAGGTAAACCTTCCTGTCTTAAGGATGAAGTGTAACTTCGTTAGGTTTTGTTAAGTCGACATTGTTAGACATTATTATTTAAATAAATGGGAAAAAATATTAAGTGGACATCTTTACTTTAAATATAAACTAGTGATAGACCATAAAAACTTAATTTTGGACTTTTTGATTCTAATTAATATAAAAGTAATTTTTTACAAAGCCCTATTTCATTTTTAACCGATTTAAAGATGTAAATTATTTCAAATAATAAAAAAATAATATTACCATAAAACAATTTTTTGATAAATTGTGGATATCCTATATTATTTAAAAAGATGAATTAGATTATTTTAAAAACATAAGCTCACAAACTAAATTTCATTTTTTTTTGTAAATTAATTAAAATACTTGTTTAATCGTTGCAAACCTGATACATACCGTAATGAATTCACTAGTAATGATGATGAATACAATGTAATGTCAATATTTTAAACTTAAAAAGAAATAGTTTTTCCTAAATAATATTTAATTGGCTTATTATATAATAACAAAATTTAGTATGTTAGCTCATCTTATCACCATCTTTAAAATGATCTAATAAAATTTTGTTGTAAAGTCCATAGGAAAGCCAATATTTAAAGTGATTAAAACTTGCATCCCAATCTGGCGATGCGGCACTTACTTACCTAACTAAGAATGGCAATATTCTTATTATTATTATTATTTAATTTGACTTAAAGGTAAAATAATTGGCAGTAAATTGGTACGGGTAAAAGCTTTATTTTTGTACAACTAGCTAAACTTAAAGTGAAATAACCAAAACTAACAATAAGTAAACGTTTTAAATGACCTTAGACAGAAACTGCCCTTTTATGTGTAGACATGTTAAAATAGGGCATTAATTGCATACCAATTATTGCTTGACCGGGTTGTGAGAGACGAGAGGTAAAAATCAGGTGAAATGACACTGGTATTTTTATATCAAGGACAATTTAACCACCAAATTTTAACGCCAAATTAGAAAATTACTGTATTTTTTATATCCGTTTTTTTTAAATACTATATTTTTACCACAGCTTAACAGCAGATGTTTGATAAATTAATTGGTCGAAAAATGCCGCTAAATTTCTTTGTTTTTTAATTATTTAACTGCATAGTTAATAGTTTATTTAAATTGCAAAATGCAAAATTTATTCATAAATTTTACTATCTAAATATGTGCTTAATTAAAATTAAGGATTTTGCCATCCAAAGGGAAAGTGGACAGTAAGATGAACCAAAGTGGGGTAGGTAGCTCAATTCGTTTTATACACATTCAATATAAGTTATAAAAGTACTAAAGTGTTGTTAAGCTTGAACTTAATACAACTTATATTTTAGTTAAGGTTATTAGGTTGGGTAGTGTGGACGGCCATTCTTCAAAGCTTTTACTTAGTAAATGCTGGAGTGCCTTAGGGCTCAGTTCTGGCACCAACATTCTTTCTTCTTTACATTAACAACCATCTCCCGTCAACAACTAATTCCATTTATAGTTTCGCCGACGATAGTACCCTTCACTCCAGTTTTCAGGTTCCAAAACCCATCGCTAAACCTGATTTGGAAAACAAACGCAGAGCGATGCAGATATCTCTTTAGCATTATCTTAATTTAATATAGGATTGGGGCGCCAAAAATCTCGTCCATTTTAATGCATCCAAAACACAATTATGTTCCTTGTCGCGAAAAGAGTCATCAAATACTCATCCCTCTACTAATGAGCGGCCAAGTTTTACAAAGCAAAGACATGTTTAATCTTGAGGGCGTCACATTTGAAAGTAACACGTTGTATCTATAGTCACGGCAGCTTCAAGAAAGCTTTGATTTCCCTTTCGAACCAAAAAGTATTTTTCCAATTTATACACTTTATATGTGTCCTGAATCCGACCTCCCTTGGAATATTGTTCTCATATCTGGGACATGGCGCCCACACAACCCTAAGCATTCTTGATTCCATCTAAAGAAGAGCTATTCGTGTCATTAATAATCCTTCACTTGCAGAAAGGCTTCCTCTCTTGCCCATCGTCGGGCTGTGGGTGATCTATCGCTTTTTTATAGGTACTTCCATGGCTTCTGCCCTGAAGAATTTTCCAGTATAATTCATCCACTCACGGTTCCCAACAGAGAAGCTCGTGGTGCCACGTGTATTCATCCCTTAGCCTTCGTGGATTGTCCAAAGATAAAAAAAGTACATGAAGCAAATTAAATTAATCGGGCGCGCAACTAGCCGGCGATTTTGTGGGGGGCTTAAGCCACAGTTTATAAAATATATTGACCAGAAAATACTAATATATTTTAAATGATCATCGACTTTGGGGGCTAATAGCCGGCTTGGGTCTTCGCGCACTCAACCGCCACCCTAATTAAGTTCCCGAAACTAATATTGTTAAAGTTTTATATTCATTTAAACTTAAGGAGATTACTGCATAAACAGAGAGTTAAAAATAATTTAATTCAATACATACAACACATTTTTGTAATATTAGAAAAGTTTATATTTTTTTTACAAAAAAGCAAGTAAGCACCTTCATGCACTAATTGCTTCAATTGTTAAGTCCGATTTGGTAAATTTCAAATGTGAGCATCGGCGTAACTACAGGGGATCTAAGGGCCGGGGCAAAGAGAATAGACAAGGATAGAGGATCAATCGCCGTTTCGAAAAGTGGCACAATTTGAAGAAAGGGTCTGCGGGATGGCAGGGCATGCGCATACGCACTCCAATGTCAAAATCGGCGGTATATTCAAAAACATTGATTTATATATTATAACATTAATAAAAAGTGTGATATGTGGTTAATACTAAAATTTATTAATAATTAAATGACTAAATTTTGGTAATTTAGTGCTAATGGTGTATTAAAATGTATTTTATTCTTAGATTGGAATAGGTTAATGTGGAAAAATATATATAAATTTTAGGGAAATAAGAACTAAAAATGAAAATCTAAATTGAATTATTTCTTAAAAACTAAACTTTTATTGTGAAATTACATATTTAGCATAAAGAATGGTTGTAAAATGTAAAAGAAGTGTATAATTTTAAGAAATATATGAAAATAGCACGCTTAAAATTGCCAACGAAATAAATTTTGATCCTATTTACTTGAAAGGTTTTATAGTGTATAAGTTAATATTACTTATACTGAGAAAAGCGTAGTAGGATTTCAGTTTCCATAGATCACTGTGCTTGGTCCATTTTATTCGATATCTGCATACTTGTTTTTTTAGGTATGAGGAAGCAGATAAGATTGTAGGTTTTAATTAACAATGAAAATTTAAGTTTCCAGAATACTGGATACTTACTTATTTTTAAATAAAATACTTTTGTAAAGGAAGCTCAAAAATGCTCGGTATTGCAGAAAAAATCTTAATCCTAAACACGTTTTTTTCCACAAATTTTCGATATTGACAAAAATAAGTGTACTTTCCTCTTAAGAAAAATTCATAATTTTTAATATATTTCATATACCTACCATCGAAAACAATTAATATGGGATGGTTGAATTTTTTCGTAAAATTAATAATAGTTTGCATTATGGTACGAACTTAAGTAGACACACTCTAATCTTGGTTTGTACCCCACTGGGTCAGTTATTTAGTGTTTAGGCCTTTTTATTTTTTCGCTTTAGTATAATTTTTATCACTATTAATACTTTTTAAACTGGTCATTTGTCTGTCTTACAGTTCAAGGAAATTTTGTAAATATGGAGTGACGCACACAGAAATCCTTTAATGGTTCATTGTGTTTTTACCTCCAGCAAGATATTCATTAAATATATTTTACGTATTTATGTAAAATGTTAATGTATATAATATTTTGTTAAAAAAATAAATCTTACATAAAGTGTTAATTTGTTTTTATTCATAAAAAAACAACGTAAATAATTTATTTAAAAAACCAATAAATTTACACAAATGTTGTTTCAATAATTTATATTTATAACACAGGTCACACGTAAAATTAAACCGAATAAAACACAAAAACAAATAAACAGCCACAACAATCACAAAAATTTAGCCATCGTTCCAGCGGAAAACTGTTGCCAACATTTCTGACTAATGTTTGTAACAATTTCTGCGTTTTACAATTATTGCTAACATGTTTCCAACATTCTGCTGGAACAAACCTATAACAGCCAATAGCAAGCCGAAAAAAGAACCTCTCATGCGCATGACGAGTAATCCTGCTGTGTTAAGTTAACCATCAAACCGGTTAAAGTTCGCAAGATATTTGGCTGATAGTATTGATTCAGACATAAAAATGTTACGTAAAAAGTGCGTACTGAAACAAAAAATTATAAATAAATCCATACTTTTAACCAAGCACGTTCGTTTTAACAACTGTAAGCAAGAATAAAATAAATCTTTGACGAGCTCTTTCGGTCGCTGAACACAATCACTAGTCGCAGGTGTGTGCCATTTTAAATTGGTGGGGGTAAATCAACTGTTCCTCTCCCCTTGTCCATTCTCTTTGGGCCGAGGGGCCGCCCCTCTCCTTTTGCCAGACTACCCAGGAAAAATGTAGCATACAGGTATATAACGTTTAGCGGTGCTGCGGCCCCTTCTAGGGTGTTTTTAGACGCTCCCCATAGAAAATATATCCTAAATGCATATTGCGTAGCCAATAGCCATACTTACAATGTTTTAGCGGGGTTGTTGTCGGGGTTTTGGGTAATATTATTTAAATATAGAATGTAAGTAAGAGATTGGTTTGAAGGTAAAGCGTTTTTTGGCCCCGCTTAATGATTTAGACTAAAAATATATTTCTGAATTTGCGCCCCACTTATGCCACTTTGGCCATTACCAACTTACTTCCATTTTGGTCAGGTCAACTCATTGACTGCACATGACCATTGCCTTGATAAGGGTGCGTAGTCAGGAGTATTCATGAACATGTTGAATAGAGGACGTTAAAATCGCCAGTGGTGCGCATGTTATTAGGTCCTTTATTTCTCTGATAAATATTCTTTACGATGAAAAACGGTAGTTCTTTCAGAATGTTAATAAAGGTTTTTGTTTTTAGGTAAAAGTCTAATTTAAAAAGTGCGTCTACGATATTACCTTTTTATAGTCTAAGATCGGAATAGGAAGCGAGCTTCACCCATCTGTTTTATAATGTAAATTTTTATTTTTTTATTGTACATGACAGTACTAATATATTAATAAATGATGTTTCTCCAATTTTATAAATAGAAGCTGTGGTAAATTTTTAAATTTTAACCTTAAAAAAACATTTTTGTTACATTCTGTAATATTAAAAATATATAGTTTAATAACTAGCATACATCATTATCATTATATATAATACAACTAAGTTGATAAAATGTGGGTGACGATAAAACTTGAAAAGGAGTACCGATACGATAAAGGGACTTATATAGTGTGATAGCCCTTTATCCCCCTCGAACAAGAAAGTTCCCCTTTTACCCTAAAGTGCGTATTTTTAAAGATATAAGAACTCTTCCAACCCTTCAACTTGGAAATTAAGTGTAGTGGCGCCATCTGTTGTCGAGTATTTGAACTTCATTAAGAACAACGGTTATGGGTTGCGTTTCGAAAGGCGCAGCGAGCAATTGCAGCATGTGTAGTAATGCGAGAAATTTAAAATTCCAATTTCAATAAAGTCTTTAATTACATTTGTTACTTTTTAAAGTTATTACATTTTGTGTATTTATACAGCAGTAGTTAAGTTTTATTTTGAAGTTAAAGCGATATAATTTTAGTTATTCATTATCAATTTAAAGATTGCATATATATATATATATATATATATATATATATATGTTGTTTACATTTTTCATGATTTATAGTAAACAAGTACTATAAATCATGAGAAAATGTTTTCAATAATGTTTTTTACTTTTTACGTCATAGTTTATTTTTATTTCAACTACCACGTAATCTCATATCAACTCCCGAGCGAAGCCGGGAATCATAGCTAGTACGTATATAAAAATACAGGGGTTGCCATTATACAAGGTGTGTCAAAAATTTTGGGGTTATTTTTTTAAATTTAAAATTGCCCTGACCCAATTTCTTAGGCAACTTTATGGCGATACCTTTGTTTAAATATTATCTTTAATATAAAACGGTTTTTTTATCCGATAAACAGATGGGTGAAGGTCGCCTCCTATTCAAATCTCGTACTATTAATAAACAATATTTTACCAAGATTAGGGAAGAGGCTTTTGCACCGATTTTTAAACTTTTTAATCCTAGCAGTATAGCTTTAAAACAAGGTAAAAAATGACGCTTTTATATTATTTTTAAACAGAAAATTAAAACACCTTTATTTTTAAGTCTATAGAGTTGACTTTTAATTTTTAAAAGTTACATAAAAAAATATAAAAAAATAGAAATAGTCGATTTTAAAAATGTAGAAATCTTATTGAAAATAATTCAGATTTTTCAACTCTACCATATATTACTAAAATTCTTGAAAGTAAAGTAATTACATAATTTAACCTTAGTCTGCAAATATTTGTTTATCTAATAATTTCAAAATTTATTTTTACTTAAAATTGGGTAAACAGGTCATTTTCGGTTGATGTATACGGACACGCGTTAAACGGCTTAAATTTTTACCTAAGCATATTAATTAAAAATATTTTGGTACAAGAACTGAATAATTACTGGTAGTAAAGTATTTTAACAACACATATTTATTATTTATGGAATAATTATTATTGCATATTTTTAAAAATGCAGTGCCTATAATACAAGGTCCGGCAATAGGATTGAACGGTTTTAATGGGCCACTGTAAAGGTACCAAAAAATATATTTCGACTTATTGTTACTAAAACTAAAAATATAAATCTGGAAATTAATTAAACTTTTAGTTTGCAAAAATCACATTCTTAAGATAACCACCACCTTCTTCAAAGCTCTGCTGCAAATTGGAGTACAAATAGCGCATATTACGCGTAAGTAAATCTACGTTCGTGTTTATCAAATGTATCTCTTCACGAATTCTTTCTTTGAGTTGAGGAAGTGTTTGAAGACAAGTAGAACTCACTTTAGGCTTCAGATATCCCCACAGCCTTGTTGAAACCTTAGCATGTACTGCAAATTAAATTCACGTCGAAAGTTTTTCTGAGCTTGCACAATGGACTGCGTCAGGATAAACGATTTTTCAGCAAAGATCCGTTGAATGTTTGGCCAATTGCCATTGTAACACAAAATCTAGAAAAACAGTAAACTTCAGTTTTATCACTATTTGACGTTTGTCAAATAAACGATATTTCCAAGGAAATCTTTTCAAAACAGTTCAACTCCTAGTGCCAGACCTTGTATAAACAGATATACAGCGTGTCCGCCTAAGCTCTCTACATATGGAAAACTTTTTTATTATTAATTTTATTAAAAAAGTTATTTATTATAAAAAGTTCTGCATGATCTAAAACCTAAAATGCAATCATTAGATATTCTTTTTTTTTCAGTAGTATACGAGGTATATCAAAACATATAAATTTTGTTGAAGAAAAAAAGTACCCTTATTTTTGAGAATATAACTTCTAAATATGTAAGTTTGCATATTCATTGTTATGAAAAATATTGGTTAAATTGTTTTATAATAAAACGATAAATATTTAAATTTGTACATTTGTAAATACTTATTTCGAAATGTAATATCTAAAGAAATCTTAAGAACTGTCAAAACAGCGATCAGTCATAGAAACGCTCGGTATCGCATAAAATGTTTTTTCTTGTAATAAACGAGTTTAAGTATAATAATAATGTTCGATACTACTGAAAAATATGAATATCTAATGATTGCATTTTAGGTTTTAGATTATGCAAAACTTTTTATAAAGAATATTTTTTACGCAAAATTAATAATAAAAAGTTTCTCATATGTAGAGGACACACTATATAAAAAATATTTATTTTTATATTTAGAATGGGATAACTCTGTTTTCAGTTTTTTTAAACCTATTTTAGCCGATCTTTGAAGTAATATAAAAATTATGTGTTAGAATTTTAATTGTTGTTCTCGTGTAAACTATCCGTAGACAGTCTGTATAAAATTTATTTGTGAAATAAACCTACAAGTAAAATTTAATTTTAATATATTATAGTACTTGTAATATACAAAAAAGGTAAAGAGAAATTTAGCAAATACGGTTGAATATTTCACCTAAAAATAAACAACAGCAATAACTACAACTAGTTTTGTTTTAGAATAAACCTAATGATAATGTTTTGTTTCCTGATAAAGATTTAATACAACTTTCTTCATACGAAGATAATCATTTTATTGTTAATTTATGTTTTGGATTTTGTACTCATGAGTCGTCTATTACTTCCGACTAAAGATAAGACAAAAGATAATAAGAACATGCAGGTCTTCAATTTAAATTCTTTAAGTCCGGTTCATTATAAGAAAATACAAGGGAAAAAAATTATAGATTTTAGCTCAAGGTTGTGTGATCTCACGATGTGAAGCAAAGAAAGACAATAAATAATAATGTAATACTAAGTGAATTTCGGACTTCCCTTGTCTTTATTTATAACTATTCACACAACGTTTCGGGCAGTCCTATCTCTGTCCGTTTTTAAGGGTACTTTTTTTAGTTTACAGTTGAAAAGGGACAGAGATAGGACTGCTCGAAACGTTGTGTGAATAGTTATAAATAAAGACAATGGAAGTTCGAAATTCCTTTAGTATCACTGATGAAGAATCATTGTCTAACACATTCAAATAATAATGTATTTGTTTCTGTAACCGGAAAAACGATGACTTAATGCTGTAAACACATTTTTTTGCAATATATTAAAGGAAGACAATTAGTAATGTAAAATTTAAAGGTTAGTTAACTAGTCGCCTGTTGCATCGCCTTCTAGATGTTAAAACTGTACTAACGGTTGTACAATTCTAAACATCTAGTAGGTGGCAGCATATTGTACGTAAAACGACAATAAGCCCCAAGTAGCTATGAAAAGAATTTTGGACTTCCATTGCCTATATTTTAACTATTCACACATTTGAAAACGTACAGAGATGGGACAGCCTGAAACGGTGTGTGAATAGTTAAAATAACGATATCTATCTGATATTAGGCAAATTGTATTTTGGCTAAGGTTTAGTTTATAAGACAAATAAATGTTTTCATTACTTTTGCTTGCATGCACTAAATTGGAGTGAACATATTGTAGACCAATTTGAACTGTAGAGTCAAATTTAATAATTTACCCAAAAGTCTAAACACTGCGTCACCAATTAGCACTTGTAAAAACTGGAAGTTTCACAGTTTAAAAACGTAACTCTTTATGTTTTATTATAAGCATTAAAATATTATTTTGTGGCTAGAATTTAGAGCCATATTAAATTGCAAAGAGGTTTTTCTTTATTATCAGATTTTCTTTATTATCAGATCTAAAAATCATCATATATTCTCTTAAAATTTAATATTTTTTAAAATATGAACCAAATATATGATTTTTCTTATGGAACACCCTGTATGTTACGATGTTATAATATTATTTGCCGAAGCGTAATTTTCAACGCAATGCACGAAAACCAATAAGGCTTTATATGTATCAAGTTTTAAATTTTATCTTAAATGTCTATATTTTCTCATTGTGTGCTAGCTATTTTTATGTTAAAAATATGTTACCATTAAAAGTATGTTTTATTTAAATAAAAGTCTGGCATAAAACTTGTTTTGCAAGTATTATAAAAAAAGAATATTGTTTTATTACTATTGTTGAAGAAGGCAATTTGTAATTATCCTTTATTGTTATTTTATTTCGAACGCCCTTTATACATATATGGCACCAACTCTATTTTTGAATTACCTTGTAGTTACCTTAATCCTCTAATTATGTTTAAAAGATATTTTAATACATTTTAAATGTTTAAGCCTTTACACTAGGCCAAAATAAATAGTCAGTTGTAAGTAACATTCTTTTAATTTTAATTTTTACATCCTGTGGAACTGTTTTAAAAACCCAAAGTATTGAAACGTACCAAAAGTTAAAAGTGCGATAAAAAACTACCCTAAACTTTGTTTGCATTTATTTTAGGGTTTAAACCATCTTAATCTTAGGGTATGATTTGGAGCACCCTATAGATACTTTGCGAGTCAACAAACTAATTATCTTTTAAAGAAATTCATTTTTAACCAAATAAGGCAAATTAGTATTTTCTGTCTATATTTTTAAAATATGTTATTAAAATGAAGTAATAAAATGTGCTTTTTAATATTCTCCAGTGACGTCACTTTAGGCAGTCCTAAATTTTAAAATATTCCCGGTGACCACCCAACATATTTATGAAAATATTGCGAGTAGGGATGAGAGTCTAACACACTACAATCTCAAAGAATGTCACCTATGCCGGTTTTTCATGAAAATGGTGCGGTGTCCTTTTATTTCTTTATCTTAACCCTTAATTAGTCGCGCCAGTGTTTTTGGTCACCAATCTTAAAAAAATTATAAATTTGTTAAAAAAACAAGTTTTCCTCCTACGAGTCCATGTATCTTAGAGGAAGGATGTCCTTGTTATGCTGTGACGGTCCAAGTTAAAAGTCGTATTTGATTATGATAATATCGTTATTTGTTTGTAAACGGTGCCTAAAATACACCACGCGACTTTAAACAACACAGTATTTAATTTTTTTAAGTTCCTTCTATAAAATTAATGTAGGTATTTTAAAAATACACAATTAAATACATCAGCCTAACATCAAAGAAAGTAGCATTTCATATATTTAATGTATTTTCTGGTTAGTCCAAAAACAGAATTAGGAGATTCCTAATTAGTTTTGTGTATTTGTATTTTTATGTAATATTTTGCTTTTTTAAATAAGAATTTAATAATTTACAGGGTAAAAAATGTCGGTAAATGCATATTAAGTATTAAACACGGTACTTATATTACATATTTCTAAAAAGTAGCTTTAAAACTCTAAACTTTAATTTGGTGTGATCAATACACCATGCTACCCATTACTGTAAAATTCCTTACGCGTCCCATTAAGGGTTAAAAGATAAAAAGTGAAAAAGGGTACCACCTTTAGGAAACGCCCGGTATAAAGTTACTACCTAATACATTAAAATTATCATTTGTACAAATAAAAAGACTTTTATTATTTTCAGTTATATAATCTTTACTCCTTTTTGAAAAACGGAAATTATGTTATTCTATTAACCTTTCACATTAACTTGATGACCACCAGTATCTCACACTTCATTGTTCCGACAAAATTGCAATAGTGAAAGTATGATTTTGACGACCTACAAGCATCTTCCACCCACAAAAATTTAATAGTTTTTGATTTTTATGGTTGTTAAATTGTTATCTTGTGAAATAATTAACGCCAGACATTAAAGATTTATCAATAAAAATGTAGTGTTTATGATCTTGATCCAGGTTAAAATATTTAACTTTTTTCGAAAAATGTAGACGCCAAAAATTTATGGGTCATTTTTGAAAGGAATGTTTATAAAACATTTATTACCCTCTAAATTTTTAAAGATTTTGTAATTATATAATATGAATATTTTTACTAAAGAAATACTTATAGCGGGATAAAAGCAAGGTACAGAGCGTTAAAGTTTTTAAAAATGTTTGTATTTTTTAAATACGTTTAACCGATTTAAATAAAATTTGGTATACCTATCTAATATAGTAGGGCGCTTGTAAAACTCAACCTAAATTAAGATTATTAGGGCCAGTGGCGTGTCAGTGAGGACCACAGCCAATAAAATTGTGAAAAAAGTACGCCACTGACTTTAATGAAGTTTTAATAATTTTTTCCGATTTGGCAATTAACAATTTAACTTTTAGTCCTTTGTATTTTCTTTGTATCTGCTTTCGTTTTAAAGAAAAATATTAAAGCTTATTTAATTTTATTTTAAAAGTACCCATAGACAATATGATAGATATGAAAAGCAAAAAAGAAATTATTTTCCTTATAATAAATAAGCAGTTTTTAATCAAAAATTGTCCATTTACTAAGGTCAACATTGTTATTTTTTTATTTTGAATATTATTTTATGCTGTTTAGGGCCAGTTTTTAAAATGACTAAACGTGGTTTTTTTTCTCAAAAACGCAGGGAGATCCGGAAAAATACAAGAAACTAAAAGGTTGCACCTTATATTGTTGAATTTGTGGCATACCTTTTTCACAATAATATTGCCTGTGGTGCCCACTAAGACGTCACTGGACCCAATAATACTAATCTGAGCAAAGCTTTACAAGCGCCTTAATAAATTAAAAAGTGTCCCAAGTTTTATTTAAATCGTCTAAAGGGTTTCTAAGATATTTAAAAAATACCGAAATAAAAATTTTAACGTTCCTGTATCTCAGAATGGAAGCACGTCCGGACATATATTATGTTTATAAAAACTTTTTTATAAAGACATAAGAAAGCATCCCTCTTAAGTTTTGTACCGTAATTAGGAAACACCCTGTATACAGGGTACCAAAAGTAACCAATACAGGGTGTATACAGGATGTTTTCTAACTACAGTACAAAACTTAAGAGGGTGCTTACTTATGTCTTTTATAAAAAAAAGTTCCTATAATCATAGGTCCAGACTTGCATCCATTCTGAGAGGACGTTTATGTTTTTAAAAAAGTATCTCCGTATCTTAGAAACCCTTAAGCCGATTTCAATAAAATTTGAAACACTTAATTAATTTAATAAGGCGCTTGTAAAGTTTTGCTTAGATTAGATTATTAGGTCAAGTGGCGTCGCAGTGTGCACCGCAGCCGATATTATTGTGAAAAAAAGGTACGCCAATGACTTTTTATAAGGGTTTTTATACATTTTCCAAATTCAGCAATAAAAGGTGCAACCTTTTAGTTTCTTGTATTTTATTTGTATTTTGCTGCGTTTTCGAGAAAAAAATTAAACCACGTTTAGTAAGTCTAAAAAGTAGGCTCAAAGAGCATCAAATAATTTCCAAAATTTAAAAATAAACAATTTTAGTTAATAGGGAAAATGAATTTTTGATGAAATATTTATTACTGCTTATTTATTTTAGGTCAAATAATTGTTTTTTTTTTTTTTGCTTTTCATATCATATTGTCTATGGGTACTTTTTAGAAGAAATTTAAGCAACTTCAAATATTTTTCCTTAAAACGAAAGCAGATACGAAATAATACAAGGAACTTAAAAGTTTAATTGTTAATTGCCTAATTGGAAAAAAAAAATATTAAAACGTTATAAAAAGTCAGTGGCATACTTTTTCATAATAATATCGGCTGTGGTGCTCACTGAGACGTCACTGGACCCAATAATCTTAATTTGAGTAGAGCTTTACAAGCGCAAATCGGTTGATGCCCTTTAAAGATATTTAAAAAAATAGATTTTTTTTTAAAAACTCTAAGCTCCTTTACACACTAAGCCGGTTTTGACGGACAGAGAGACAAAAATTATACGAAGTCTTTGAGTTTGCCGACTTTCCCCGTTCTCTGCGTATGAATGGTTTCATTTAACTCCATACACTTCGATAGCGTTGGTCCGTCGGCCGTATTTCCGTCTTTCGCTAATATGAAAAGGTAGTAACGCTCTGTATCTTGCTTTTATCTCGCTATCAGCCACGTCTGCAGTTTCGTGTTGGGATATAATAGGACAAGATGGTAACAAGTTGCCAGCCTGCCTCAAATAACTACCCAAAAATTGGTGGCAGCTCTTCTGCTATTGTTACAATTTTTATTTTGGAAGCTCTATAATTTACGTACTACTTCAACAGCCCCAGTACTCGCTAAGTATTTTTACTCTTTAAAAGCTTCTTTAAATCCTTTATTTTAGACATGACATATTATGACAAAGTAATACAATTTTGACCTAAGGGAAAAATATGTTTTATTTGAAAAGTAAGTATAGCGAAATAAAAAGCAACCATAATTTTCGGAAAAGTAAGCGGATTTATACCATTTTTTGATTGCAAAGGAAAAATTGTGATGTATATTCGAAAAAGGAAAGAAACGATTTAATTTAAAGAATATATAAATATCAGTAAGGTGTTGTTTTATTATTTTATTGCTTTAGGTTTCCCACATAATCGGATTTAAAACCTCTGTTAATTACGGAAAAATAATAATTTTATAACATGGTTACTAAAAACGAATATTTTTATCCAATGTTTACTGCAAATTAAGAATCATCTGCGTGAAAGTGTCAATTTGCTCATAATTTTCTATTTTATATGCAGCCCATTAAAATGGTGGCTACTATGCATTGTTAAGCAAATAAGCCTTTGAAATGCAGACTCGTTAAAAAAATCTATTGGCCTATTTGAAAAATGTTCATCACATTACTAAATTGCATAATGGATAGGTATGTTAAATACACGTTATGCATACATTAACTATAATTATTGTATACGGCTATCAAAAAGGTACTTAAAATAAATATAAATTTGATATTGATGGATTCTGCCTATCATCTTTAAATTCTAATTGGAAAAAGGAACGTTTTTTTTTAATTTAACTAATTTGACGTTTTTTAGCAAACTGCTATCTTTAGGTATGTACCAACAATTTTTAACTCTAAAATGTTACAAATGTCCCCTTAAACAAGGAATATATTTTATTATTAAAAAGACATATAAAGAACTTTAATAGGTATAACCTTTTTTCTTTATTTCCTATGAAAGAATAGAACAGATACTTACAGAAATGTACTGAAACTATAGCGCATAAAAATAAAAATAGAAGAAATAAATAATTTGTTAATTTACTTATTACAACAAAAGACAACAAAAAGTTTAGAGGCATTTCTGCATTTAAATTTAAAAAAAATATATTTGTTGCACACTTAATTGAACACAGAAAAAGCTAAAACAAGTTTCGTATAAATTTTTAAAGTTAATTATTAATTTATTTATTATTTGTGCCTTTTTAAGTTATTATTTTTACTAAACTAATGTATTAGTTTCAAATGTAGAGCTTACTATCTATAACGAATTTTGTGAAATACAGGGCCGTTTTACGGTTAAACCATAATGTAAAGTTGGCTTTAAAGTTTTGATATTCAAATATCAGGACCGTATTTAAAAAATGTGAGTTAGTGATGTTTGTTAAGTTCTGCTGGGTTCATTTAAATAATTTAAGTGACTTAAAATGTAAAGTTAATTATTTAAAATAATTTCTAAAAATACAGGTCCGTATTAGGATTAAACGTTAATATGTAATACATCATTAAATTTGTATTAAAATGGGCTTTTAAATTTTGATATTAGAATATTAGGACTGTATTTAAAAAAATAAAAGTAATAATGGTCCTACGAAAACAAAACGTTGCAGGTAAAACAAAATACCACTATTAGATAGAGCAGAAAAAGTGTCACTGCCAAAGGGCAATTTATTTTAAAATCCGTTTTTGAATAGGACCAGGAAAAAAATAAAACAACAAATTTATAGTTTTTTGTTTTTGGGAATTTTAAAACTTTCTAAACATAATATTATTAGGCACATTAAACCTCAATTTTGTTCTCATTTACCATACTTCTCTCTCTTATCATTTCCAAGATGCCCGTCATACTGCCTATCCTTATTTTAGACACCTTGAATTATAATTTTGAAATATAAAAAACACAAAAAGGTTTTAAATCTTATAGTACTATATTAATTTAAATTCTTAACATTAAATAACTTCTTTAATAAATAGTTTGGTAATAAATCTGATACAATATCCTTTTGCATAAACCATTGTAAGTACCACCTGTCAGGAAAAGAATACATAAAATTATTTGGTGATATGTTTTTACTCAATACCTGCTCTTGACAGCCAAATGAAGGAGAAATCTAAGCATGCCAATCAGTTACAGTTTGAAGAGTTAGGACAAAAAAATATGAATAATGAAGTAGTTGTTAAATAATACAAGAGCGGGCAGTAATAATTACACTGGTCAATATAATTTTTGCTACACGTAAACTGGTGGGTATGTAGTTTATGGGTCAATTAAATTTATTGGTCTAATTACTCTCTTCCTGGTAAAAAAACAAGAATTATATATAAATTAAAGTAAACTTACTTATTAATTTCAATTAAAACAAATCCTTAACTAATATTTTTTTATTATTTCTTCAATTTCTTTAGGTTTACTCTTGGTCCCCATGCAATATTATTATCTATAGCTTCATGTTATAAAAGTTTAAGAATATTTTTTTAAAGTTAAATTAAAAAGACTTAATTAATTACCTTTATTCTAATTGCAGCACTAAAATATCGTAAAATTTAAAAATTACCATCTATCTGTTATTATTATTTTGATCTTTCCCCTAAAATCTAAGAGCAGTCAGTGACCAGCATTGTGAATTACGTTTTATTGGGATTTTCGCTTTAGAAAAGAAATACCAATGCAAACAAGTTCAACATTAAAGGATCAGTGAGAAACTTAAACAAATTATTCTACAGGCTATGTGTTTAGGAAAGTCATAAAAAATATGTTTCTTATACTGCCCGCATGATATATTGATATGTGGGTTAATGAACTTTTTTGTCCCTGTTTTAAAATTTTTATATTTGTTTATCTTTTGTAATATGTTTTTTATCCTAAATAATGGGTAATTACTTGCCTAATTGTAATATGCAATAAGCAGAGCATTTTAAAGCGTTTCAACAATAAAGCCAGAAAAATCTAAATTAGGTACGTCTCATGCAGAGTTGAGTCGTACCGATCTTCAGTATTCAACCCAACTCTAGTCTCAAGTACACAAAATTTGAACCCAAAACAACCAGGATCAAAAAGCAAAGTTACTACAAACAGAGCTAACTAACTTGTCAATCATTAAGCCATATTACCATATCCAACGACAATCAAATTGTCCCTGAAATCCAAGTGACTGATTTTTCAAAAGTTTACCTGACTGACATTTTTTGAACTTTTTACTTTAAACTGTCCGATAAAACATAGTTTTTTTATGACTGGTTATCCGACGGACGTTTCTTTTTTTATCCTTGATCCTTATAAAATATATTTTATTTTTGGCATTTTTTATGCTGACAGTAAAATTTACATCAAGTATAATCTTACATACCATAATTTATTAAAATGTATTGATAACCTTCGCATTGCCGCTAATTGTTCGACGGACACATATTAAAGCCAACCACCCATTTTTTGCGCATTTTGGTCGACGACTAAGGTCGTAGTTATAATAGAAAAAAATAACAAATGGTCGCAATCATTTACCAAGAATACCGACTTACCGACAATGTACACTCTACGCCATTTATATTTTGATTTTACAAAATATTGTTCGACGGATATACGGAGCGACGGACATTTTCTGGAACTAAATTTATATGCAAAAAATACCAAACTGAGCCATTTAAAAACAGCATGTTTAAATTTTTAAAAACGCAGTTATTTAAATGGATACCTTTTAAGTAATATAAAGTTATTGATACTATTATTGCATGGGGACCAAGAGTAAACTTATATAACACGTCACTTTGATTTACTTTAAAAACTAATAAAAAACAATTGCAATAAAACTAATAACAAAAATGTCTAATATAAAGGAAAGTGTTCAGATCGTGCTAATTACCACATTATAAATAGATAATTATTTAATTTTCTCTACATAAAACGCTGTGGGAAATTAGAAGTTGAAGTTGGTGCATCAAAACAATAATTTCACTTCCTGATTATTTGTTTAAATTTTAAATGTTACAATGTGCGTGAGTGGGTTAAAATGTGTGCAATTTAACCAACTACTAAGTTGGCATGTTTTTTATTCAAAACGGCCAGAACATTATTTGGTAAATTGAACAAAATGAATTAAAGGTTTAAAAAGTAAAGAGTACTTTACCATTAAAATAGTAATTTATGTTACAGGTGCATAAAGTAATATTTTTTTATGAATGGGAAGTTTTACAACCCGAGTTGTTAGGTGAGGAAGAAAGTCCTATAAGAAAAAATACACTTTATGCATGGTTTTCATACTATATTATTTTTTCAAGGCCGTATATATATATTTTTTTAATTCACCTTTCAAATAATTATGTTTAATTTATATATACTTATTTATTTTTTTATTTTTTTAACACAGCTTATATGTTGCCACAAAAATTTTTCCTTTTCTTTTTTTTTTAAGACAATTATTCTTTTTAATAATTAGGCACTTATGTATTTAAAATTGTGTGTATTTACTTTTTTAGGAATATTACCCCAATAGTAAAATATTCAGTTTGGGTTTTATTACCTCACTTATTTTATAAAGTTATTCAACTTACTTAAATATATATTTTTTAAATTCTGATAAAAACTGTACAAGTTAATAGCTCGTCACCTCACAGATGGTTATAGCAAAGCCTCTGTGTAGTATTCTGCCAATCCTAGGTAGTAGTTATTTAAAAATAATGTCCGTGGTGACACTACCGCGTTGTGTAAAAGGTTCTGTAAAAGCAAAAACTGCATGTTTCAGTGCTTGGATAACGTTTACGGAACAGGGTAAAAGATGGGTTAAACATCTCATAAACCGGCCTCACGGTACTCTGGTATTTAAGCATAAGTCTTCGTGTGATGTCACAAAAAGTTAAATCTAACCTACTTTAAGATCTCATACTTTAAAATATCAGCAATTTTATTGTTACAGATATCCAATATAAGAAAGTTCATTGTTCATAACGTTATTTTGTTTCTATTAATACATATTTGGATTTTGTTTAGAACTTGATACTCATATAGATCTCCACTCTTTTGCCGCATAATTTTAGTATTGAACTTGGCTTACCTTTTTCACATTTATGTTTTTGGTGGAATATAATTACTTTTTTAGAAAACTAGGCAGGTATTTTGATATAATATTTTTTTCATTTCCGCAACATAGTTTTCTTTTTTATGCTAAAAACAACAATGCGCATTGTCCATTTATCCTCTGGTACTTTTTTAACACGCATGCTTAAATTAGTCAAGTCCGGGCGATGCCATGTAACGATGTGGCGCTGCGCACCGCCGACAACACACACCGTTGGCCAGTTGTTTAGATCGTATTACAAGTTTTTTGTATGGTGACACATATTTTTTGACTTAATTTTATTTTTATATTTCTGTTATATAGTAGTATAAAACGTACACTTATTGGGATAGTTTTAAATATTTACTTGTAGCGATTCAAACGCTTTAATTTAAAAAAAAGTCGGATGTCTGCAAAATCGGTTTACTGACGATAGTTGAACGTGACAACGTCATAAGAAAATACTGATGAAATGGTTGCCATTTTCAAAAGAAAATTAAACCATTTACACCACATTCACTTTTCACTTTTCACTGCACTTCCTACTTGACGAAAACATGTAAATGGTCTATTGTATAGCAGGTATTCACGCGGACCGCTCAAAGTAGGAGAGAAACAGATGTCGAACGCGGAGACCGATTGTGCATCTTCTGCCCTCTCGCTTGCACTTCAAGCTTTAAATGGAACGCCGCATGAGTCATGTTTTTGTGCGTACAGTTAGCTCCATTAAATAATAAGACGTTATCACGTCAAAAACTTTATATATTGTATAAGAATACCTCCTAACCCCCACACTCCTATTTTTTTAACTTTTTTTATTTTCAGATTTTTTCCTACACTTACACCCAAATACCGAGCTGCATTTACAAATTTCAGCTTTCTAGGGCATCTGGAAGTGGGTTGGGTTTTGATCTATACGTCAGTCAGTCAGTGAAGAATTGACGACTTTGGGATCTTTATAATACACGTACTTTCAGATGTTTACGTTAAATAGGTTTTAAGTTATAGAGGGTTAAAAATGGCTCCAAGTGGTTTGTCTATTATTACACGCGGCGCATAATATGAAAAATAGAGGTACTTTTCTTCTAAACAAAATTCATATTTTTGACATACCTCGTATACCACTTCAAAAAATTAATATCCAATGATTGCATTTTAGGTTTTACGTCATGAAGAACTTTTTATTAAGAATAACTTTTTTCCTAAAATTAATAACAAAAATGTTTTCCATGTGGTGCGAACTTAAGTAGACACGCTGTATTTTAGAGGCATACTTATGACGAGAATAATTGTTTGTTAATTAATTTTTATTGCAAAATAATGGCTGTGTTAAAAAGTATTACAATTAATAATTTATAAGTATGGATATCTTAAATATGTATATGTATATTTGAGAAGTTTTTATGACGTCGTAAAGAAAAATTAGTATGCATTTCATGCATAAAGTGTCACTTTCTTCACTTCTACATAAATTACCATTTTACATTCCGTATTAAATATGTGAAATGCTCTCTTATTTTACCTAAGAAATATAACTTATTTTATGTGATATTTTTAATGGCATTTTAATGCGTTAATTATTATATATATATATATATATATATATATATATATATATATATATATATATATATATATATATATATATATACATGGAAATAACACAACTAACAGCACAATACATGACAGACGCGCCACGGACTAGTGCACACATCTCTGACACGGAGCAAACACCGAAACCAACCACGCGGTACAATCTTCGATCACGCAACCGTATAAAAGGGACCACCACAGAGAAAAGCCTCAGTCAATCATCTGACACCAGTTAGGTAGCATTGAAAAAAAAATTGAATTTGAATACAAGGTGTTTTAGGATATACAAGATAGTTCTTTAATGCATGCTAATATTAAAGGTGGTGATTCTTGGACTCATTTGAAGAAAAAAACTTTTTTATGGACATATGCCTAAACGTTTTAACTTTTGAGATACAGTGTGTAACAAAATTTTCAAAAAACCAAAAATATTCGAAATCACTTATTTAAGTAAAAACTGTTATACTAAATATAAACCCTATTTAAATAAGTATTTATGATTTTTGTTACATAATTGCTAATAAAAAATAATTAACCTAATTTTTAAAAGAAAAATCCCGCAATGCTTCTTTTATGGTCTAAAAATGTGCAGCTTTGTAATTTTTTTCTTCTAAACTAAAACAAGATAAAAAAAATTTAAGAGACATTAAAGCAATATTTTTATTTGCTTAATCTAAAGAAAGCACGAACAATTTTACAGACATTACACATTCAGTGGCGTACCCTGCTTTTGTTAGAAATATTCCTTCAGTTGCCCCCTGAGACACCACTGGACTTATTAAATGTAATTTAGGGTAAGAATAAATTACCCTCCTAATTTTATTATTGTTGCAAATTAAAACAAGATTCGGCAAAGGATAGTTAGGATATTAATTTTTTTAATTTTAACACTGCGCATCTTAAAAGGTAAGATGTTTAGGACATATTTTTAAAGAAAGTTTTTTTTAATGTGTGTCCAAAAATCACCTTTTAAATATTGGCATGTTTTAAAGGAACACCCTGTTCATTTAAGTTAGCACCATATGGAAAAGATTTTTATTTCTAGTTAGATCCAAGGAAAAGTCGAAACAAGTATGAACAAATTTATATGTTGCTGGGGTAAAGACATTCAATTTTCAAAGTTTTGCGAAGTGCAGGCGTTCACGACAATGGGTAAACGTAAAAAAACGTTAAACAACACTAAACATTTTTCTGATTCCAGTTGCTTTAGTGCAGACAAAAACTCAAAACATGTTGACATTTGTCCCGCATTATGGAACACAAAGCAACATTTAGTAACAAAAGGTGCCTTATATATCCACTAAAGCAACAATAAGGACATTTTTGTTACTAAACGTTGCTTGAGTGTTTCAAAATTGCCGAAACAAATGTCAACAAGTTTGAACTTTTGTCTCCACTAGAAGCAACTGAAATCAGAGCAATCTTTTTGGTTATCGTTTTTCATATAAACCACATTGTCGTGAAAGACACCTTCACGAAACTTTGAAAAATGAGTGCCTCCATCGCTGCAATTCCTTTGATCTTACCGACTTGAAATTGAAACACGAAACGCACAAATACATTTTTATTTTGTTGACAATGACCAACTTATTGAAACATTAAGGCCAAAGCACTAGGCGGTCAAGTCTTGATCCATCTCACAGTCCGGTCAAATATTTTACATGCTATTAAAATGGTATTCGAGGTCATTTATTCAAAAAGCATGGAAAATATTTGACCGGTCAGTAAGCGTACCGAGACCTGAGCTCCTAGGGTGCTTTGATCCTTATGGAACTTTTTGGAAACATGCAACATAACCAAAAAAGTTTCTAATTGTTGATTTGGTGGATACGTAACTTTAGACAACTATCTCTCAGAGTTGGGCAGAATACTGAAAATCGGTATTCGAATACGAATACCGGAAGAAGAAAGTATTTGGAATACCTATGACAACATTAAAAGAGCAAAAAAAGGTCCTTACCTCTTTTTCTTTCCTATTTTGCTTCTCTTTTGCTATTCAAATCATGACAATTTTAGTATTCGGAAACTGGTTTCACTTTTCGGTATTCGAATACTCGGAACGCCGGTATTCGAACACCCAAAAAAATTTCGTCGAATACTTCTAAAGTATTCGAATGCAGAATCCGAATACTGACCAAAATAGTATTCTGCCGAATACCAAACACACAAATGTATTCGAATACTATTCGAATACCGGCAAAATGTATTATAAATACTATTCAGAATACTGAGTATTCGGAATACGACCCAACTCTGCTATCTCTAAACGTACAGTGATCAGTATAGGTGCCGCTTTGTTGTTGTTTAACTTGGCACTGAACGTTCGGAATTAGCTGAACTTGTATAGAGTGCAATGTAAAGATTTAATTTGTTTGATTCAATAATACTACTTTCTTGGTCGTCCATTGTCTTTATTTTTCAATGATACGTTCGACGTTTCGGGTGGCGTCTATCTCCAACCGTTTTTAAAAAGCGCTTTGAGATAGCGACACCATTCAAAACGTCGTGTATCACTTAAAAATAAAGACAACTGATAACTAAAAAGTTATTTATCACTTGAAAACGGTTGAAGATAGACACCAGCCGAAACGTCGTGTATAATTTAAAAATAAAGACAATGGACGTCCAAGAAAGTAGTATCGCTGAAAATATTACATTGTCTACCACTTTTAAATAAATAATATTTTATAGCTTTTCAGGTTATTCTCCAATTTTATTATAAATAATAAACTGGAATTATAAATATATTTTTTTAAATTAATAATAAGAAAAGTTTTTAGATCGTACTAGCAACAAACAGATAAAGTACTTGCACATATGTACAGTTTTTGTGGAGCAACTTTTTATAGCGGGAAAATAAATAAACCTTATGGTAACGCAGGCATACTTGTGTAAACAAAAAGTTTTGTATTATCTTGCCATACAAAGATTGCGACACAAAAGTGTACATGTGTGCAGTACCTATACTTGTGTAATATATTTTATTTAAAAACGTTTTGAGAAAACGGTAGTTTAGGCCTGTGCATCCTAATAGAAAATTTAGCTTCCTTGCTTCCTTAATAATTGTTTAAAATTTAAATTTTTAATTTAATTTAAGTAAACGTCCATCATTTTGGAAAAAGTTGTATTTAAATAATTTGGTAAATGTTACCTGAGTGTTATTAGTTAATTTAATTATGAGTATTACATTGCATAAGCTCCAGTAGCGCGATTCAACCTTAAAGAATACACGCTTAATTTAATGAATAAAGTAAAAGTAAAAAATTATGTAATTTAAAAGTGACATAGAATAACAATAAAACAATCATAGAAAAAAAAATAATTATATGTTGTTTACAAAATAATTAAAAGCGTACATATAAATAGTCAATTCAAGCTTACATTTTTGAGTTGGCTTTTAAAAGATTTCTACATCACTAAATTTTATTTGGTATATTTAAATTGGATGCCTAAGAATTTATGACGGTACTTCAAATAAGTAAAATTTAAAAATGTAAATGTCATCTAGCCAATTCCAGTGATTTTTGTCTTTATTGTGTGTGTAGGTTTTTTTTCAAAAAAGCCGGATTTTGGTGAATCATTTTAAAATGTTAGCATGGATAAACTATACCTTAAAAACTAATTTTACTTTTTAAATTACCAGAGATATAATTTCCCTAAAAACAGGTATAAATTTAATAGGTGTATTTTATTGAAGGTAAGAATTTTTTATCAAAGAATAATAATCCTATTTCTGAGAAAAAGCAGTAGCCAACAATAAGCTCTTAACCACGTACATTTAAGGTAGCAAATTTATTTTCGGTGTAGATAGATTGGGTTTTATTGCTTTTCTTTCAGAGTTTTTTGTTTTAATGCCAAAATTTGCATTTTTGTGGAAATTCCGCAAAATTATTTAAAACACCGCATAGACCGATGACGTACTCGAAGTATGTCTATGTTCCAAAAGGCACAAGCTACAACATCCATTTTCTATTGCTATTTCCTTTGTTGACATATTTATTTAACGTTGCGCTTATCACTCACACTGGCAACATTGTGAAGTTGTTTGAACTCGCAAATTGTGGAATAAATTTTAATTACCTTTAAAAATTATATACAAATAAACTAGGTATAGACAATTTTGTTAAAACTTTAATTTTTCCGGGTTGGTGAACTACGTCACTACTAATTAAAATCATTTTTACCATTGTGAAATTTTGGCTTAAAGTTTATTATTATTTCATTGGACCGCCTTTTAAATAGCTTAGTGTAAATAATAATTGGGTATTTTTGGCCCAAAAATTTATTTGCTCTAAAATAACTGTAATTATAAATAAAAATTGATTACTTTTGGGTTTAAGCCTTTTTATACACTGGTACAAAATGCATGTCATTAAAAAGCCATTAAACAGAGTATTTTTTTTAGTTTTAAATATCTGTAAGTTATTTAACTAAATTATCGATCGGGTAAAAACCACTGATATGTTAAACTTGGTTACGAGGTAAAATCAAGACCGCACCTTGATCCACTTTACTACACCTACCAGATTACAATTCTGATGTCGTGTAATTTAAAAAAAGTGTAATATGTTGTATACCCTAATAAAACATACTTCCTGAACCGCAGTTATGAAATAATTTATTGCCCTATATTATTTATACAGGGTGTCCCAACTCCCCAACTCTATTTATACACGAAATAACTTTGCCCCTGTACAAGATACAAAAACTAATTTAAAATAAAAATATTTATTTGGATACACTCTTTTACTAAAAATACCAGTTAATATACAAAGGTGTCTTAAAAACGGACATTTTAATGGCAAGTAGGTTTTTTTATGGAACACCCTGTATATTTTAACAAAGTTTATCTCTGTATTAAATTCTACATTAAAACGTAAAACACACTATAATAATAGTATGCCGATACACTGTCAGAGTAACAAATAATATAATAACATGTAATTAATTATCTTTTATTGTAAGAACTACTAATAGGTAAGTCAGTTATTTAGTTTATTTTAGATATATATTTTTATTGTTTAACCGAAAAACCCAGCCATACTTGACGTATTGCTGTTTTTTTAGTGCAAGTAAGTAAATATGTATCTAAAACAAACTAAATTGCTGACATACCTATTATTAGTTCTTTAATGGAAAGTAATCATTAATTACATGTTATTATATTATTTGTCACTGTGGCAGTAACAGAACTATTTAAAAATAAAAAAAAATGTACAAGTAATAATTGTAACTAATACATGGGTATACAAAGAAGAGGAAAAATACTTTAATTTTCAAAATTTTTCATAAATTCATGCAAGTAGGAAAAAAGGGGTAGTGGACTGGGAATATTTATAAACAACAGTTTAAATTTTAAACTTTAGGAAAGAAAATGAAAGTAAATTTTCATAAATTGCCTTTAAAATAAAAACTTTCAACCTAAATATTTGTGGTGTATATAGACCTCCGTCAATAAATGTGCATTCTTTCTTAAACTTTGTGGATGAGAAACTAGAATACTTAAATAAACAAAAATTAGAATGTTTATTTGTTGGCGATATGCATATAAATATACTTTAAAATAACACTGATTCTAACAGAGTTAAGAATATTTATTTATCAAAAAATTTCATTATATAATAATTACATATTAACCAGGGACTCAGATAATTGCAATAGCCTCATAGACCACGTTATAACAAACTCTTAGAAAAAAAAATAAATTTCCTTTTTAATAAGTTTGTTAACTGATCACAAAATTTAAAATATAAAATTCCCATCCAAGATAAAAACAAACGAAAAAAAAGTAACACCATTTCTGTCAAAAAATTAAACATACAAAAATTACAAGATGAACTGGTATTTCTGGATCATAAAAAACATTTATTTATTGACCCCAATAAATTGTATGATGATCTTATAAACATTTTTAAATTATCTTCATATACAAAATCAGTAAAAATTAAAGAAAACTTTGCACAATGGTTTAATCTGGAATTAGAAAAAATAATACAAACAAGAGACCAATTTAATCAAAAAGAAAAAAGTATCCAAATAACATTAAATATTTAAATACTTATAATAACTACAATAAACTTGTCAAGAAAAAGTATAAGATAATCAAAAAACAATTGTTTTAAAGAACGGGTTAAAGGCGCTGATTTGAAAAGTACCTATTTGGGATAAACTAAATTCTTTATTAACTAATAAACTAAAAAATAAACAAACTCAAATTGAATATATTTCTATAAAGAATAAACAAATTAAAGAAAAAGAAGACATATGTAAAGAAATGAATGAATATTTTATTAATATTGGAAAAAATTATCACGTCAAATTCCATATTGTAGAAGATTGAATCAAATAACCAATTTAAATACAATGTTTTTAGAACCAGAAGAAATATTAGAGCAAGATATTGAACAAAAAATTAATGAACTTAATTCAAAAAAAGCTACTGGTTTTGATAATATTTCAATTAAAACTATTAAAATAGTCAAAGATGAATTAGTGCCAGTGTTTTTAGAACCAGAAGAAATATTAGAGCAAGATATTGAACAAAAAATTAATGAACTTAATTCAAAAAAAGCTACTGGTTTTGATAATATTTCAGTAAAAACCATTAAAATAGTCAAAGATGAATTAGTCCAATTCTACATTACCTAATAAAATTATCTCCTAATACAGGTATTTTTCCAGAAAATATTAAAGTTGCAAAGGTTTCAGCAATTTTTAAAAATAGAAATCAAAGCAATCTAAAAAATTTTAGAGCAATATCTGTTTTGCCCGTTTTGTCAAAAATTTTAGAAAAAAATATGCATGATAAATTAACAAGTTTCTTAAAAAGTCCAAATAATATTTTTAATAGTCAATATGGCTTTAGTAAATTAAAGGATACAGAAATTGCCGCTATGGATATCGTTACTGAGATTCAATTAAATATTGACCAAAATAGAACATGTAGTTTACTATCCATTCTATATAATATTGGCCTTAGAGGAAAAATTTAAGGTTGGTTCCAAAATTATGTAAATAATAGACAGTACTATGTAAAAATTAAAAATAGTACAAGTTAAAAAAATAGTTGTGGTGTTCCGCAGGGATCAATTTTAGGACCTACTTTGTTTCTTGTGTATATTAACTCAATATTTAAATTAAACTTACGCAAAATAGACTACAATAATTTATTTTGCTGATAGTGTTTCTGAGATTTTAACAAACGTTTAACATGATTTAAGAAAAATACATAAAAGCTTATTTTTTTTTAAATTAACTCTTAATTTTTAAAATCGTCTTTTATAATTATTAAAAAAAAACAGTTATTAATATTTTGGCTCCAATCATATTTATTGGTAATAAAATAAACCACTCAATGTCAATTACCTTTTTAGAATTATACGTGGATAAAAATTTTAGTTGGAAAAAACACATTGAACATCTTAGAAATAGTATATCTCTATTGATTGGCATTTTTTATAAATCACGTTACTACATTCCATTGGTTTATTTAAAAAATATTTATTTTGCAATAATAATAATCTTTCATATTTAATTTCAGTATGGAAAGCTGTTAGTTTAACAATATTAAAACCTGTAAAAAATCTGCAAAATAAAGCTATTAAATGTATTTATAAATTACCATTTTTGTATAAACCAAAGGGTTTTTTGGATTTGGAAAGATTATATAATTCTTAATTAAGAAAAACTTTTAAATATCAAATTCACAGTTACAAATGAACTACACTGTCATAATCCCAGACAAATAGATTTTTTTACAAACATTTAAAATTAAAAGTAGTTTCGGCAAAAAGTTACTTTTACATAATGGAATTCTAATATACAGGGTGATTTAAAAGTTGATCACGAAACTTAAGGAGGTGATTCTACTTGACAAAATAAGGGTGAGAGCTTCATATAATTTTTTTTCAAAAAGTCATTCGTTTTCGAGTTACAAGCCGTCAAAGTTCAATTTTATTTTGTTTTTTTCGCCATATTGCATTTTATTTTTTAACCAATCCAGTTGATATTTGGCACACAAATCGAGCTTTGCAGATTCTTAAATTTTAAGACAAAAGTACTTTTTTAAATACCGCCAGAGGGCACTTTACCTAAAACTTAAAAATTTATTTACATCATAATTTTTTTATTTTTACAGATAACGCAAAGCTGGGGATTACCATTTTTTAGACAATCAAAAACTTTAAAAATAACGTACTCTTCATTTTATTCGATAAACCTCACCGTTTAGGCACCAATGGATCATCAAAGTTTTTATCAATTTTAATCAAATTACCTACATACATACAGGGTGTCCAGTAACTCAACCGACAAAACTTACGGGGCGATTCTACAACAGAAAATAAAAATAAACTTCATGTAAACATATGTCCTAAACGTCTTAGTTTTTGAACTACGGTGTGTTAAACATTAATTTTTTTATTTTTTACACTAGTTCAAAAACTAAGACGTTGAGGATGTATGTTTATATAAAGTTTTTTCTTTTTTTTTTGTTGTAGAATTGTTTGGTTAAGTTTGTCGGTTAACGACACACTGTATGTATGTAGGTAATTTGATTGAAATTAATAAAAACTTTGATGTCTATTGGTGCCTAAACGGTGAGGTTTATCGACTTTAATAAAGAGTACCTTATTTAGGTTTTTTGATTGAAATTTTAGAATCTGCAAAGCTCGACTTGTGTGACAAATATAAACTGGATTGGTTAAAAAATAAATGCAATATGACGAAAAAAACCAAAATAAAAATTGAACTTTGACAGCTTGTAACTCGATATGAAGCTCTACTCTTATTTTGTCAAGTAGAATCACCCCTTAAGTTTCGTGATTGATTTTGAATCACCCTGTATAATAGCTTACCAAACAAAATTAAGAGTAGTAAAAATATTATTGTTTTTAAAAAGTTGCTAAAAATATTTTCTGGAAAATTAATTATCATAAAAATAACATTATTTTATTTATTTAGTATTTTTATTTTTAAACATTCAAAGTCGTTTTTACAGCTAATTGTTAAATATTATTGTTTATTAATTGTAAATATTTTTATATATTTATATTATTTCCTGTCATAAACTTCATCATAAAGTTTCTTGGGAATAAATAATTTTTCTACTATTTATAACGCAGTACTTATCGTATAAATATGAAAAAAATCGTAAAACATAAAACATCGTTAAGTGTGGATAATCACGATTTAGTCAAGTCGAATGAAATAAAGCACAGTGAACTATTACCCTCTACCATACGTTGTATAATAGCAGGACCCTCCAATTGTGGAAAACCAATGTTATGCTCTAGTTTACTTGAACATCCAAATGGACTGAAATTTCAGAATGTATATCTCTACTCAAAATCTTTTTGTATCAACCCAAATATGTTTATTTGGAAAAATTGGTTAAACCTATAAAAAATATTGGCTATTACGCCTTTAGTAACAGTGAAGCTATAATTTTACCCGTTAAAGCAAAACTGCATTCGATTTTTATTTTTGACGTCGTTGCTTGTGATAAACAAGCCGTTATTAAAGAATATTTTGGATTGGATTGCCAATGTTATAACCTGCGCGAAACAAAAGTTACATTTCATGAGCGAAAAAACCGGTTTGTGCGCAAACCAGTTGAGGGTAAACGCACCCGGCCCCAAACAAACTATCCGCATTATAGGAAAGAATTTGTTGACGGCGTCCTGGTTTTCTGTTCGAAGTACGGTAGCTAATGAGCGTTACGGTCAGACCGCGGACGAAGGGTACGGGGTGCCGGTGTTTGTATTTTGCCACGGCTTTTAAGTGCGCATGTTCGTCCACCCACTGCGCGAGATCGTAAAAATCCGAAAAATGCTTCTTGCAACTGCGGATCGAAATGTAGGTTATCTATGGGGACGTCACAATAATATTGACTGTTTTTATCTTTGTCAGACATATGCAAAAATACGAAAGCATTTAATAAGAGCTAACGCTAATGTTTTATTATTGTTCAAACAGGATGTTCAGAGGCACATTTACATATTTGCCGCCCGTAGGCTATTTTGTTTTTGCCGCCCGTAGGCTATTTTGTTTTTGCCGCCCCTATGTTTATCTTTTTCCTTGAATTAATTTGAAGAGCAAAAAAAAAATCGAAATCCACAAAATTCTTTATAATAAATTCTTAAATTCTTTATAACTACAGAATCTGCCGCCCCCTTAAAAACGTCTGCCGCCCCCCTAAAAACGCCGCCTTGAGCCTACTCAGCCTTTTGGTAAATGCGCCACTGAGGATGTTCATTACAGTTTTTTTTTCAATGTAAAATCAGCCTTTAAAAATTGTGGGTGAAGTTCCTGGACACACTTTTTATATTAGTTTAAATAAAGAAATTCAAACTAGGCTAACCTAATTTATTTCACTTATACACGGTGTCTGGAAATTATGGTAGGGGAGCCCAAAAGGAGATTTCTGCAGTTACTAAAGCACGTCAGAAAAATATACCAGAGGATACCTTATACCCGATTAAATACCTCCACCAAATATGAGCCCCGTATACAGGGGCGATCGTAAAAACAAAAATATATCTCACATAAATTGTCGTGAGCGTCATATTAAGATATGGTAAGTTAATTACATACTAAAGAGTGAATATTTCACTAATCTGACAATTTGAGAGTGACATAAAGAAACCGGACGGCTACAAAGTTGTAAAAAAACGTCATTTTGACATGCTCGAGCGTGGTTTTATTTTATTATTATCATTTTTTTTTTAAGAAAATAATTTAAGGATGACGAAAAATAAGTAATTCAATACGATTTGAACGATTTCCATAAACCGAAATAATAAAATTATTTTTTGACATACTTAAAGTCTATAGCCGCTTAGCGCCCCGATGTAAAGGTATACATTATGTAATATTTTTTTCTTCTTATCATCTAAGCTTTGCAACCCAATAGGTCTTTATGACGCTTAAGTAAAGTTGGGTACACATTTAATTCATTCTGAAAGCGATGCCGCCAAGTACACAAAAAATAATAAAGTAAAGAAACCCTTTGTGAACAATGATTTATTGCAGCAAAAATATTTAACCCGACGTGTTTCTAGTACCACGCCAAGTGCCACCGGTTTTATAGTAGGACAGAGCCGAAATAAGAGAATGTTTTTTAGGTAGATGATACGTCTTTTAGCAATGTATTTTTATAATTTTGTTTAAAATATGTAATCAGGCTCTGTCCGAGGCTATGTGCATTCGAAAAGGGCTATATGCATCATTTTTTGTGTACTTTGCGGTATTGCTTTCAGAATGAATTTAATGTGGACCCATCTATAACTGCAAAGCTAGCATCTTGGGCTCCCCTACTATTACGCGTCAGGATTTCTGTGGACGATTTTGCACGAAAAATTACACAGCCCCACAAAAAATAGTAGTTGGTGATTCGAAAGTCTAGACCATAATATATTCATATTTTTGGGATCACTAAATCCGAATCTGGTGTCGGTTTGACTTCATCAGGTCATGATCAAGGTTATTTCAACGTCAAATCACCAAAATTTATCGAAAATAGACCACAAACGTGGTATCTGTATGTTTTTGGATTAGCTGAATCCGAATCCGAAGTCAGTTTGACCCCATCAGGTCATGGTCAAATCATCAAAATTCATCAAAAATAGATCACAAACGTGATACCTTTATGTTTTTGGGCCGCGTAATCCGAATCCGGAAGGGGTGAATGTTGACTACAGATTCAGATTTAGCGACCCAAAAACTTCAAGATATGATGATTTTGGTGCATTTACGATAACTTTTGATGATTTGACCTTGATATGACCCTGATCTGAACCTCATAGGGTTAATTTGACCACAGATTCTGATTCAGCCACCCCAAAAATACAAATATACCATGATTCTGGTCTTTTTTCAATAAAATTTAATGATTTGACCTTGAAATGACCCTGACCATGACCTAGTGGGATCAAACTGACGCCGGATTCGGATTCAGAGATTTTAGAAACATAAAAATATCACGATTGTGGTCCCTTTTTGATAAATTTTAATGATCTGACCTTGAAAGGACCTTGACCCAGACTGGATGGGGTCAAACCGACCCCAGATTCGGATTCAGCGACCCGAAAGATAAAAAGATACCATAATCTGATCTTTTGACCTTCAACTCATTATTTCTTGTTTGACTGTGATTGCCCTTAAAATGACCTTGACCCTGACCTGATAGCGTCAAACCGACCCCAGATTCTGATTTAGCGACCCAAAACATAAAGATAGCATAGTCTAGTCTTTCTTGTGGAGGCTGTGTTATTGCAACAAACTTTAATACAATTTCCTCCAAAACTCAAAATTAAGGAAAATACAGAATGATGACAAAGAAAATTTTTGTTATTTTTTTTTAAGAATTTTTTTAGTGTACTGATTTTTGTCAAATTTTGCATACATATCACTTGTAATTCTTTGTATTCGGTCTATTGATTTAATACCAGTAGTCAATGCAAAAGGGCCTAACTTGTCCTTCACTTTAGAAAAATGACTTAGAACTTTTTGTTTCAATTCTTTTATAAATTTGGATATAAAATTAATGAAGGACGGTTTTCGAGAAAAACGGGAAGCATGGCTTGAAAAAAACGCTTTGATTGACATAAAAATTAGGTATTACATTGTTTTAACATATAAAAGTTATATAAGAAAAACACAAAGAATAAAATTAACATATCGTATCTCCTTTAATTTTGAGTTTTTGAAAAAATTGTATAGAAGTTTGTTGCATTAATTTTTCGTGCAGAATCGCCCACCGAAATCCTAACCCATAATTTCCAAACATCCTGTATATCAAGTTCCAAAATTTTAATTACTGTTTTTTTTCCAAAAATTTGTGGTTACCTAATTTAAAGATTAGTGGATAAGTTATACCAGTTAGATAGTTTACCAGTGCCATGGAATTTATTTTAATTAGTAGAAAACCAAAATACTGTCAATCATGCGGTAGTTACCTCATATTACCATTTGCGGTAAATTAAAGAATGTAGGTGAACATAGAACAAACGTCCTTGTCGTGATGTGTTTACAAACATTAGTTAAGGATTAGAAAATCATTATTTGCCTAATAAAAATCAATACAATGCTAAAACGCCAAAACTGTTTATTTTTAACACATATTATGAACGTGTCCAGTCTGATAAATTCATTGTTTAAATTATTATTTGCAGCTTTATGACTTTAACGTTGTTGCAATTTTTGTATTTGTAAGTGTTATTCTCGAAAAAGCCAACATTTACTTTACATCAACTGCTGGATTTGCCAGCAGTCTGAGTAGGCTGGAGCCATGGTTGAAGCCTAGTGGAGACAAATTTTTAGGGGGGCAAATTTAGGCCGTATTCCGTTTCTCACTTTGGGTATGGTTTGTTGTTCCGTTTGTATCGGTTACTTAAAACCGGTTAGATACGGAACAAGGTTCCTGAAAATTTGCTGTCATTATTTTCACCAAAACAACCGCCATAAATCATTGGTTAGCTTCGGTTTTAAACGTCAGAATTAGTGTTAAATTTTTTCCAAATTTCTATTTAAAAAAATAAAAAGTGAAGAGGGAATACAATATGCAAAAGAAAAATAGAACAACCCAAATGCTTGAATTCTACCAATAATATTCATTCTTTGGTCCTGTAGCCTCCATATCTTTTTTTTATTGTTTTTTTTAACTTCTTGACATCTTAAGAAGGCCTATGCCTAAATACCAGAGTACCGTGGGTGTCGGGTTATTAGATGTAGATTATATAGACATCAGACGAATATTTTGAAAAACTAAAGAGTTCTTAAAAAATAGCTCTTCCATTTTAAAAGTCTCCACAGATTTTACAAAGTTTCAAGAAAAATAAATGCCACTATTTTTATTAACAAAAAAGGGAAAATTTTTAGCTTTTATTTATAAATAAAAAACAACTCAAAAAATATTAGGTTAAAATCAAAGATCCAATCATTTCTCTCTCTCACCACAAGTGTTCCCTTTTTGGCAACCAGTGGTAACCGCCACTTTACAAGCCGATTAACCAACATGAAAAACGGAATACAGCCTTACTTAATAAATTGTTTATTTATATTTAAAAAAAAACACATAGTAAATAAATGATTTATTACAATTATAGCAGTAAGTTAATATGTGTTTTTAGGTAAAGACTTTTTGCTACTCAAAATATTCTTTTACGTTCATATGAGATTGTGGACTTAAGTATCAATAATTAGGGGCGGTAAAAATGAATAATCCAAGAGCGGCAAATATGTAAATCTGCCACTGACTTTACTTAAAGAAATAATTGTAACAAAAACAAGTTATAATAGGAGGGCAACGACATAACCGCCATACTGGGGGCTATTTCTTTAATTTGCCAGAGTACCTTTTAGCCATTTTATTGAATGAAATATGTGCCAAAAAATAGAATTTATAGTAAGCCACTATTTCCACTAAACTTTTTCATTAGTATTAGGTTGCAAGTTCTTTAACCGTACCTAAATACAACATATTTGAAAACACATTTTTCACATAGATAACTTTTTATATAATGCCAAACGAAAAGCATAAATTCCAGACGCCAATGACTAAATCATCAGCTGAGAAAATAATATGTCTTCACCCAACCTTGCCAATTTTCCTTTTACTTTTCTTTCTTACCCCTCTTCAGTATACGGTAAGTATCCTATTAACAGGTCCTAGAAAGTACAAATTATTTTTTGTTGCATAAGATCCTAAGCACGTTTGGTGCATCATGTTTTATGTCCCTAAATTTAAGCGTTTTTACATATTTCAATTTTTATATCTTTTAAAATGACGAGATATTTCCAAATAATTATTTTTATATATCTTTTAAACTGGGTTGAAGTTGAGTCTAAATGTATGGTTATTTGGCTGTAATGGCTATGAAGGACAATTAAATTCCTAAAGACATGTACATGCATTATATTAATTTACGTATATCTTTTAAGGTCATCATGGCTAACTAAGAATACATTTAACTCAATTTTAATCAAAACTTACTAGCCACATAAAAATAATTTATTGGAAATATCTCTAACTAACTAACTAAAACTTCAAGGAAAGAGGCGACTTTACACAAACTTACCCATATTTTTAATGCTTAATATGATAAAAATATAAATTATTTTGGGGGAATACCTTTCAAAAGTTTATTTTTTTACTTTTCTTAATTTCAGGTTCATTCTTATTTTTTGAACACCCTGTATTAAATTTTCTTAAAGTTTATAAAAATCTTGTTAAAGTGGGTGTAAAAAATATATCCCAAATTATATGATGAAGGATTCATAAAAAAAAAAATATTCTTGGGTCTGCAAACGCCATTTTTGACCAACAAATTTAAATATGTCAAAAACAAGATTTGCATAAAATCTTGTGCAGGATCTAAAAACGTAATAATACAAAAGGTGTTTCATTTAAAATAGGCAAGGGGATAACCGGAAGTCGCAAAATTGTAAGATATTTGCCATATAAAGATCGAAATCACTTAAAGTTGACGCCAAAATTTAAATAATTTATTTATTATTAGTAGTTACCGAGGTCTTTTAATAGAATACTTACCATGAATAACCAAGTGTATTTATTGGTACAATTGTAAAGTTCGCCCAGTGAAACGAGCCAGACGACGCAAGAAGGCAGGGAAATAATAATTGTGCATTATCGAGTCTAATCAGAGGCGTGCGAATAAATGATCGCTAAACATTTTAAATATGATAAAAATATGTAAGCAATAATTTGTTTTTAAAAATGTAGTGGAAATTGCCAAGATCTAAATATTTTTAATTGTAATGAGAATAGCATTTCAGTAATATAATTAATAGCATTAGTGACATTAAATTTATTTTAGACTTCCACTGTCTTTATTTATAACTATTCACACAACGTTTTGGGTAGTCCTATCTCTGTCCGTAACGTTGTTTAAATATTTATAAATAAAGATAATAAAAATACGAATGTACTAACGCCAAAAAATTTTCTTTCGAAAATTGTTCCTTTCGACATTCTTCATCTTTGCTGTGGATTCTTCGGACACTTTTAATAGAAACTCTCGCATAAAGGGAAACGCGATCAAGTTTTCTTTTTAGAGGCAGTTTTAAAGTATTATTTGTTCCTTTTTTATCGCAAACTCTATAGATATTGGCAATTATTTCTCTAAATTGGCCATGTATAATTTTGTCTTTTAAAAATGATTCCATTTTCCATAATTTTGACTGGCGTTAAAAATAGTTTTTTATAACCAACAAGAAATGTCTACGTAACGGTGGGTTTTCACGCTCATGCAATTTGCGCAAGTTGATTTGTGCAAATTAGACTAAACTATTACATTCGTTTTTACATGCAACTTGTTTATCGGTAAACAATGGAGTACGACGACGAATTGTTAGCATGAGCTGGTGTTACTACTTACTTTCAGATTCATTTAATAATAGAATAGAGCTTAATAAATTCCAAAAGAAACTTTTTTTTACTGATATTATTACTACCACAAAAAATAACAAATAATATTAAAGACCCATCAAACAGAAAACGATAAATAAATCACGCCAAAACAACTATTATTTAATCACTACGCATGTCTTCTTCATACTTCGTACTTAATACTATACTTCATACTAAAAATTGTTAATAAGAAACAAATATTTAAAAACCCGGGTAAGTACAATAAATTCCAAACCATTCCCCGTCTATGTTGATGCGAGGCTCCACCTCTTTGGAGGCTCGTTCCAGCGGCAACCAATCAGTAAACATTATTTGAGTGGTTATCTTGGTAGGGCGTCCTTGTTGTCGGAAATTAAGAATGTAAAAATATTTTAGGGACGATATGAATATTAAAGCATAGTATAATTGATTCCTCTAAGAAAATAGAGCAATAAAAATAAAATCTCTTAAGGGAATTCAAAATAAATCAATAGCAAGGTGTAAACAAGTACTTTATAAAATATAAAATATTATATTTAAAAAGTGTAAAATAGGTTCACAGCAGTAGGATGAAAATATGGCAACATTTTAAATGCAACTTCAGTTTTTTTCCGCATTCGTTCCATCTGGCTAGACTCAGTTGGCAAACTGTACATCTGCACTACTTTTTTGTATTAGTGCTGTCAGGTTTTTCATCCGACGTTTCGTCTCTCTCGTTACCAAAAATAATATAAAGTTTTTAAACGAACCCTTATTAGCTTTTTATTTATTAAAAGTATAAATTTCGACCGCAACATTTTTAAATATTTTTTACACCATTCTTAAAATTGGGTATAAATATTACAATATAATATAATGGGTAATAATATGTTACATTTTTTTATTTTTATACTGTACACATAAATCCACGAAATCAGTATATTGTATTATAAATTATTGCACCACTTTAAATGATTTAAAATTAATTTATTATTAAACGAATAGCAAAAGCAGTAAACATAAAAAAAAATACAATTAATCTGATTTCTTAATGATAATAAAGTACTTTCTAAAAAGCTACAAATAATAAATATAACAAGTTTTTAAGTATTTTTTTACTTTTTTTAAATTTACTATTGTATATTTATTATAAATATTTATCTTTATATCGATCTACAAGACGTAAATATATGGGATAGAAATCGATAGAAAATTACATTTTAAATACAATGACCCCCAAGTAAATCACACTTACATACACATATTTTGTTTCAAATAATTTTGTAGAACATGGTATTTCGAGTAAGAGTTTTTCTATAGAAAACATAATAAATTCATAATGTTGTAATATCATTTACTATAATGACTGGTTTAGAATTATTTTATTACATGCTTTTTGAATAAAAACATTTTCCGAAAGACCACCTATGTGTTAGAGTTCAAACGCTGTTAGTTAAACACTGCTACGTGATACTTTAATAGCATGCATTGTTCCATGGCTACTTCACCTAAAATAAACTCTTTTACCCTGGATTAAAATTTTAAAATTAAAATTTTGGACAACCAAAGTGCCAAAAAATGACTTGTTCTTATTATTTAAGTGGGTAAAAAAATGTACAGAACAAATTTTGTTAAGTCCGATAATTAAAAGAAACCAGATTCTCTTTCTCTACTGCAACTGTTAAATCCGCTAAAATTATGTATCATTGTGTTCATAGCGCTGTATGTGATAAAATCTTTATTTCCTTTGAAAATTTTAAATGAGCACATTTGTTAGCACGCATCTCTCTAAACAATGATCATGTCATTAAGCAGATAAACTAGTGAAAGGATTCTATAGCGCAAGCAGCACGGTACTGCTCGAGGTAGTTGTAGGTCGGTAAGTGCTTTTACTGCATATCTGTTTATATGACATGATTTCCGGATTTCCACTGCATACTTATGACTCTTGGGTTAAGTTAGGTAACTGATAGAATTTCGTTAATCAGTGGCGTTCTTTATTTCTTAAAGTCTTGAATGGTAATTATTTAATTTTAAAGGTTACTAGAATTTAATTTAAAATACTTATATGGTTCGCATAGTTCATCGGTATAGGTAGTTTCATAACTTTTTTTCCTTAAATTTTTAACAATGACAACAAAAGTGTTATTCTATTTATTATTTAAACAGTGCTTTAAACACGGTATTAAGAATATAATTTAATAACATATTTTGGTACAATACTGATCCCGACCCATTAACATGGAAGTAAAAAACACACATTCAATATCCAAGAACACTAACACCCATTTAAGAGGACTATTTGGGACTATTTAAGAGACTTGCCGACCCATCACACTATTTTTATATTAAAAAAAACTGCATTGGAAGGAAATCGACCCAGGGCCGCCCACGTGGCCGGCGAGCATCTATCACTAAACCACCGTTTAGTTATGGAAAGTAGTCGCTCAGTGCCATTATTTTTTCTAAACTTTTTGAAGATATGTTCTGTATTGGTTTGGCGGTTTCATTTTAATAGATGTTATTTATTTGGGTATACGCCAATTCAGAATTAAAAACCAAAAAGTCCCAAAAAAATTTAAAATAAGTAACTAAAACACTTAAAGTCGACGTTTCGGTGACAAGTCTGCCACCGTTGTCAAGATAAAATTAAATAAAATTAAAAATTTAAACAAATAACTATTATTTAGGTTTTAAAATTATAAAATTTTAGCTTTATGTTTAGGAGATTCTGAAAGTCGTTTGACATTAAATGTCAAATATGTTTGTTTGGTTATAGTGTCATAGTGACTTACATAACTGGTTGCTGGTGTATTTATTGTTTATAATACAAAAGGTGATGAGCTAGTTTATTTTTAGTTTTCCTAAGATACTTCAGTATCTAGCAAAGTTAACCATGTGTTATTTAAATTAACCGATATTGATGCTACACATTTATCTTTATTTAATAATATGTACGCACTTTCTTTAATTTTGCGTTTTTTAGAACAAGTTTCCTTTGCTAAAATACTTGAAGCATTCCAGTTTATTCTGTGATTGTTTTCAAATGCGTGTTGGCAAATTTTAGATTTGTGAAATTCTGTGTTTTTAATGTATGTTTTGTGTTCTTTTATGCGTTTAGCTAATGGTCTACAGGTTTCACCTATATAAAATTTATCACATTCACATGGTATTTTATAAATAACATTTTTTGTACTTTCATTTATGTTATCTGATTTTGTTTTTGTTAATTGAGATCTTATAGTGTTTTGTGTTTTAAAGATTGTGCAAATATTGACATTCTAATAAAAAAAAGACTTAAACAATTTTGAAACAAAAATTTACAGAAAACCTACACATACAAACAGATACTTTAATTTTAACTCAAATCACCCAATTATGGTCAAAAGGGAGTTGTAAGAAGTCTATTTGATAGAATTAAAATAATTTGTTCTAATCAAAATATAAACACTGAAAAGATTTTTTAAACATTTTAATTCAAAATAATTATACTCTTGATTTTATAAACAAATGTTTCCTTGAATTTGATAATCAAAACCAAAAGACAAAATCGAAATAGACCTATTACAAATTTATTTTTACCATACATTCCCGGCTTATCAAATAAAATTCAACGAATAGCAAATAAATTTAATATTCGCACAATCTTTAAAACACAAAACACTATAAGATCTCAATTAACAAAAACAAAACCAGATAACATAAATGAAAGTACAAAAAATGTTATTTGTAAAATACCATGTGAATGTGATAAATTTTATATAGGTGAAACTTGTAGACCATTAGCTAAACGCATAAAAGAACACAAAACATACATTAAAAACACAGAATTTCACAAATCTAAAATTTGCCAACACGCATTTGAAACAATCACAGAATAAACTGGAATGCTTCAAGTATTTTAGCAAAGGAAACTTGTTCTAGAAAACGCAAAATTAAAGAAAGTGCGTACATATTATTAAATAAAGATAAATGTGTAGCATCAATATCGGTTAATTTAAATAACACATGGTTAACATTGCTAGATACTGAAGTATCTTTAGGAAAACTAAAAATAAACTAGCTCATCACCTTTTTGTATTATAAACAATAAATACACCAGCAACCAGTTATGTAAGTCACTATGACCACTATAACCAAACAAACATATTTGACATTTAATGTCAAACGACTTTCAGAATCTCCTAAACATAAAGCTAAAATTTTATAATTTTAAAACCTAAATAATAGTTATTTGTTTAAATTTTTAATTTTATTTAATTTTATCTTGACAACGGTGGCAGACTTGTCACCGAAACGTCGACTTTTAGTGTTTTAGTTACTTATTTTAAATTTATTTTTTGGACTCTTTGGTTTTTAAATTCTGAATTGGCGTGTATAAATATCATCTATTTAAACTTTTTGTTTAATTATGGTAAAAAATAGCCTCTTATAGCACTCCTAAATAGTGTGGCTTTCGGATTGTAAAATATTTTTATGAGTCGGTTGAGTATTTCCGAAAATTAGCTTCTACAAACAACAAAACTTACAAACTTTACCCATTTATAATATTAGTATAGATAAAACAAAAAACCCATAAATTTAGTGTAATTCTTTATTAAATTTAAATATGTTGTTATGGATGGTAGTCATGATCAAAAAAAAATAATTTATTTAAATTTAGCTTTAAAAATACAACTGGTGATATATTATTTTATTTTGGCATTAAATAAAATAGATGAAGATGGGACACTTTGGAACTTGTCCTCGTTTTTGCAAAACATCAATTACCAGAAACTTTAATTTTTGGAAATATTTTTCGCCCCGTGATGTTTTTTAGTGATCACCCAGGAATTTTTCTAATATATAATAAAAATATGTTTTTTGGTATAGTTTCTTTAAAAGGTTTTTTGCACTTGGGTCTCCATGACTCGGTTTTTGGGTTACTGCATGCATTTTTACATACATTTGTATTTTTTTCCGCCGTGTCCATTAGTTTTCTATCGAACGATACGTTCTCAAGATTTTTTTTGTTCAATAAAAAAATGTTTAAGTGAAATGTTGTCTACATTTATATTTGCAATAAAGTTAAAATTTACAATAATTTAAATGTTTTACTAATTGTAATATAATGTAATATACCAGGGCCGTATTAAGTGTTTGAGGGGCCCTAAACTAGAATTCCCGAGCGCATATTTTCCACCAAAAAAATTTTTGAAGAGCAAAAAAATATGAAAGGTTCTTTCCTTCGCCTGTTTTGACTGCCAGGCGCCTTACTTCACCACCCCGAAATAAAAATATAATAACCCAAAAAAGAAAAGGTCATTCCCTCCTTTTTTGCGCCTATTTCCTTCCAAAGCACCTTATTCACAGAGAAATTACTCACCAAAAATCACCATCCGACCTAAATATTTTTAAAAACTCCCCTGTCTAGCACCTATTCGCCTATTACTCCCCTGTCTGGCGCTCTATTTTTTCATGGCGCCCTAGGCTGTAGCCTAGTCAGCCTAATGGTTAATACGGCACTGGTGATATAAAAGCATTTTAACTTTAAGATATCGTTAGATACCTCTATTACCAGCACATGCGACTGATAATTTTCGAAAATAGGATAAAAATCTTAAACGATAAAAAGAAAAAACTAGCACATGTCTTATCCAAGCACGTAAGCGTGAAAAAAAATACGACGAAGCATAAACTCCGCTAAAAAGTTCAGAAGTACATCAACTATTTATCTTTTATGTCGTCGATATGCTGCTACAATACCGGGTGGTGCATAGCCAGACTGGCCATAGGAAATCCATGTAAATTTTGATACCTGCAAATATTGGCTTCTCTATTGATTTTACAAGAAAGAATTTTAAACTGTTACGACAAGTTTATACTACTAAATTTTGCTATTTTTTAATTAAATAATTAAAAGTAATTTAAAACGAGAATATATCAAAAAGTTGCCATAGTAGAAAAAAAGGATTTAATTTGTTTTATAACATACCTGCAGATGGTAATTTTAAGACCTTTTTATCCCATTATTTTTATTACTTTGGATTTATTCATTACTTTACCTTAGTAGGTGGCCCCCATAATAGCCTCAAGAAGTTGGCTCACCGGGCATTATTTGCCCCTGTTGCCCGGTGGCCCAGTCCGACACTGTCTGAACCAATGTTTTATTTTTCATATGGAATATCTGCTACATCTTAATAAAGCCACCAAGAAGTTTGGAGCGCGTCAACAACTTATGATAAATCGCTAGGCAAGAAAATATTATGAAATATGCGATGGCGTAATAATATTTACAGGATTCTATCTTAAATTAATGCAGGTAATTGCAATTCCGGAGAAAGCAATAGGTATTTTTTACTAAAATATATTCAAGTATGCCATCTTAGAAATACACGGCCTAAAAAAATATACATTTTTCATTGTTTTTTTCTATTTTAAAAAAGACGAATTAAATATATATATATTTTTTTTATTTCCCGGTAATCGATTTAAATTTCTTCTTTAATACAATAAAGACCCTCATATACACATAGTACAAAGTCATCTAAAAAAGTATATAGAGAGTGTGACTACGTATTTATTGTTAATTTTATCAAAAAGGTATTTTTTTAAAAAAGGTTTACATGGTTCAAAATCTAAAATACAATCATTAGATAATAAACTGTGTCAGTCATCTACGAGGCTTGGCCAAAACTTGTAATATTTTGCTTAAGAGTAAAATGTACCTTTATTTTTGCTTATATTGCAAATTTTGCTAAGTTGTTATAAAGAAAGAATGTTAAATATTCCAAATATTACTTTTTAAATATGCTAGTTTTGTTCTTTTTCAAACATTTTTTTATTTTTTTTTTTGCGAAAATCCAGAAAAGTTAAGGTTTGTACATTGGTGCATTGTTTATTCTTCTTTATTAAATATATATATATATATATATATATATATATATATATATATATATATATATATATATATATATATATATATATATATATATATATATTTTATTTCCCGGTCATCATAGCAATAAATTTAAAAAGTGACATCTATAATTACAAGGTGTTGTGCACCAATGTACACACCTAAATTTAATCCATTATTGCAGAAGAAAAAAACAAAAAATCAGTTTTTTTTTTTGTTAATAAACAAAATTGCATATTTAAAAAGGAAAGCTTCTAATTTTAAAACAACTTTTTCCTATAACAATTTTATGTTGTCAGCAAAAATACAGGTATTTAAATTTTTAGGCAAAAATTACATTTTTGGTCAAATCCTCGTGGAGAACTAATACAATTTGATCTCTAATGGTTGCTTTTAGGTTTTAGACCATACAGATGCTTTATGAAATAATCTTTTTTTGTAATGTCAATATTAAAAAGTTTCCCATAAGACACCAACTTGACGTAGACACACTGTTTAAAAGGCTATTAGTGCTGGATAAGAAAATAAAATATTCGTTCATTAATATTTTTTTTGGTGTTTATTTTATGTTGTCTATTTATACTTTTTAAAAATACAATGTGTTTTAAAATTATAAAAATAAACGAAAAATACGGTACCATGGACCCTACGGCCCTAAGACGCGTTAAAATTTAGAATGACGATAAATTGCCTCAATAGAATTGAATGCATTTAATTTTTACCTTTTGTATATTATCACAACATTTTTTAAAATGTGAATATCAATGTCAATGTTTAAAAATTGTAATATTTTATTTTATTTATCGTTTTTTTTTAAATTTTATTTATTATTTTATTTAATAATTTTTGTAATGATATCATGTACAGAAAGCCAAAAATTAAATGCAATAAATCCTATTTAAGCAATTCATCGTCTTTCTAAATTTTAACGCGTCTTAGGGCCTTAAGTCGAAGTGCCGTAGTGACACTTTTTCCGGACATGGGTCCCTTATACTCAAATGTTTTTACTTTTGCATTGAGAAACCCCTGAAAATTTGATCACATAGTTCTAAAACATACGGTATATTAGGAGTGTAGCATTAACAAAAAAGAAAACAAGTGCAATAAAACATGAGACTCCTCCGTGGCGCAAGTGGACAGAGCTTCGATCTTCGAAGCCAGAGGTCGACGGTTCGATTACCAGCAGGGAAGACATATTTAGGTAGTAGTTATTTAAAAATAACGACTGTGGTGGCACCTACCGCGTTGTCCAAAAGGTGCTGTAAAATGCCATAACTGCATATTTCAGTGCTTGGACAACGTTGACGGAACAGGGGAACGATGGGTTAAACATCTAATAACCCGGCACCCACGGTACTCTGGTATTTAGGCATATGCCTTCGTGGGATGTCAAAAAGATAAAAAATAGACACTAAAAAGTTTTATTTTTAGATGCTTAAGCGGCAAAACATAAATAAAAAAAAAACTAATTATGACTAAATAAGCCACCTTATATAGCTGTGCTAAATTTGAACAAAATCGTTCAGATAATATTTAAGATATCATAAGCATCATAATTAGATTTTAAATTATATTACTTCACTAATTTTTAAATCGACTTTTAGTGTTATCTTTGAAAAAATCAAATATCTAGTCACAAATGTAGTTAAGATAAATTCGGTTTTATAAACTAATTGAATAATTTAGAGGCAAACAATATCATTGTGTCATGCCAATAACTAGTAATTTTATACTACCTATCTACTATTTAATTAGACTCTCTCTAACAGAAGAAATAAGTCATCTTAATAAATTGTTATTATTATTAACATAATATATAAGATTTATTATAAGAATTGTTTATTTATCTTCTAAAAAAATCTTGACACTTACACACAATAAAAATGATAATTTTATGTCGCAGACGCGATAAAATCTTATTTGGCGAGTTGTAATTTTAGTCCTAATTAAAAAAAATTAAATAATAAAAAATTGTTTTGTAAAATTATAAAATAAAGATATGTAATAAATTTTAGTTTTAAACTGGACAGTTGAAAAAAGACATTTTAATATTTATGTTACTTTACTGTCTCTCTAAACCAGGAATTCCCACCAAAGGAATAGAACTCCACTGGGATGTCTAAAGGGATGCCGGCAGGCGAAATTTGCTTGCATTTTGAAGAGAAAAACATTATTTTACTTCTGTATTGTATTGTAATTAATGGGCCTCGTTCAGCTTAAGTTACCCCTTCTCCCACTTCGTCCATCTTGCATTCGTATGTATACCACACCAACGAGTCGCTTTTTTCTTTTTTATTATAGATTAGCGGCTGTGTATTGCTACTTTAAAAGGGTATCGAATAATACGTACTAATAGACTTCATAATACCCTCTTTAAAACCTTTTTAGGAGGTATCCCTTTGACGAATCTACCACGAATATTCATACCGCCATAGAAGCGGCGCTTTATTCTAGCCAGTCAATTTTGACATGTTTCGGGATCGGACTAGCAAACGCGCCACTTTTATTGTGGCACAAGTTTACCATAATGTTTTAAATGCAATTTTTAAACATTGTACCAAAAATCATAAGAGTTACAGTCACAAAATCCTCGCCCAGCCCGACACCCGTAACATGTGTTTGATCCTTACGGTTTCTTGGCTGTATCACTTTACCACTTTTGGCATAGTGTTTAAAAATTGCATGTAAATTATTAAGGTAAAATTGTCCGACAAAAAGTGACGCGTTCGCTCAGGGCTGGGTCAAAGCGCTGCTTTATATATGGCGGTACGAATATTTGTGGTAGATTTGGTCAGATTGGTCAAAAGAAACCCCCTAAAAACGTTTTAGAAGGGTTCTTAGCACGAAGACCACTTCAATAACTGGCACTATTTGCAAATGTTTAAAATGAACCATTTTAAATTAAATTGACCTATTTAACCGATATATTTAATGCTTTGAATAAGCTTAACCAGCTGAACTTAAAAATTTAGGTCAGAAATTGCATTGAATTTAAAACGCAATTATGATCATATTTAGGAATTCCCATAAAATTATTAATGAAATTAAAACGTCACAAAAGATTATTGCTTTTTCTCGGCTGTTCAAAGCAAATAAAAATATTATAACTTGATAAAATTTAAAGGCTGACAAAACTTATTTGCAAACGCTAAAATACATTTTGACGATACTATCAAAAGAATAATTTAAAATCACCAATATGACACTTGACAACAAATCCATTTGTTGTCGATGTAATGCAATTACCAAAAGAAGTTTAGAAATAATTCCATATCTAGTATTTTATTGAAGGCTGATTTAACTTTAAAAGATGACTTTTATCAAGATTGTTAATTCAAAACTTGTCTTTCTGTCTTTTTTATTTTTTTTTTTTTTTAACTTCTGACAGTTTATATGTAGGTTTTCTAATATGAACTAGTTACCATAACATACATACTAGTCACTCCCTAATTTCACCAAACAAGATATGTTACATTTCTCTGCAAAAGTTATGCATTATCGGTTATAAATTCTATTTGTCTAATTAAATGCATAACTAATACATGATTAATTAGATTAAGTAACCAATTCTTAGGAAGTAGATGGTCATTTTATTACGGTTATCACAAATTTTCACCAAACAATATCCTTTTTTATAGTAGTAAAGGTTTTTTTTTTTAAATCTAAAAGTCTATTTTACTTTAAACCTTTTAAGTTTTTGGTATTTACAATAAGTAGCTTCTGAAAAAACATCCATTAGATAAACCCTTCTATCGTAAGAGCCAAGTGTTTCAGTTAGGTTCTGATAAATCGATATAAAAATTATAAGATATAAAAATTATAATAAATAAGAAAAAATTAGCAAGTGGACACTTTTTCTTTTAATATAAACTAGTATTTTATAAACCATAAAAACTATCATTGGGCTTTTCTAATTTTAATCAATACAGAAGTGTTTTATGCACTGTATGGACATGCTTTGATATTTGACTTGAGCATGATTTAATGGAGTTTTGCACTTTTATTTTAGGTTTTTGCAACGATCTTTATCATTTTAACGACTTAAAAATGTAAATAGATAAAAATTATAAAAGATATTTTTAAAATTGTCATGAAACGATTTTTAGTAAAATTTGTACATGTTTCTTTTTGACTACACTCCTCAAATAATATTTTTAAAAAAACATTTTCACCTTAATTATTTTTGTTCAGAAAAAATTTGGAGAAATTTTAGAGCTTCTTAGTTCTGGTTAGTGATAAATAGTTTTAAAATTTGTAAAGAATGTAGTCTTTCAATAAGAGTGATGGTATTTCAAATTTATCGGTTTCTAATTCATATACTTTTAGGTATATTTGTTACTATATTTAGTATAGTGTACAGTTTTATGATGCGGCGTCTGACTCCTTTTGATCGGTTGGAAGTAATAAAAATATTACCAAAGTGATAGCTCAGTTGTGGCCACTCAAGGTTAATTCACTTGAAAATTGGGTCACCATCATAGGTACTCTGCGCAGGTTATACGCCGCACTGTGTAAAAGGTTGAATGTGAGTTAACTTTACGCCAAAACTCATCCACAAACTTTTCCACAGTGCGGTGGATAATCTGCGCAGAGTACCGATGATGGCTACCCAATTTTCGAGTTGCCACAATTGAGCTACCACTTAGGTAATATTTTTTATTACTTCCAACCGATTGAGAGAAGTCAGACGATGTATTATAAAACTACATACTACACTAAATAGAGTAACACCAAAGACAATTGTAGTTTCACTATAGACTCCCAGAACAATGCTAAATTTTTTGGTCATCAATTTGGATGCTGGCTTGGCTGAATTTATGAAGCGGCAAACTATATGTACTGTTTACGTGTGTGGATACCCGCTTCATAAATTCCACGAAGAGAGCGTCCAAGCTGATGACCAAAATATTAGCATTATTTTGGGTGTCTATAGTCTACAATTGTCTTTGGTAACACCTAGTTTAAAAAACTAAAAACACGCTTTTATATGCAACCGGAACTAAAAATTAGGAAAATAATTTTTCATTAAAAAAATATTGTCATTTCATAGTAAAAAGCGTGGGTGCATTTTACTATTTTTTCATAACTTTTCCATCATAGATATTGGCAAATATAATAATTATAACATTTAATATATTAAGCACCCCACGCTTTTTACTATGAAATGACAATATTTTTTTTAATGAAAAATTATTTTCTAATTTTTAGTTCGGTTGCATATAAAAGCGTGTTTTTTAGTTTTTTTAAACTATTAATTATTTTTCATTTTTTAGTTCGTTATATCAATTAACTTTGCTACTTTTGACAAAATGGCGAAAAATTTTTTAGTGAACAAGAGTAGCAAAGTTTGGAATGTTGCCAACAGATGGCAACCCACTAAAAAATTTTTTTCGCCATTGAGTAGCAAAGTTTGGAATTTTGCCAACAGATGGCAACCCATGTTTTGTTTTTATAATATAATGGAATTTCTTTTTCCTGGCGATCCAAAGCAGGATAACGGGATACTGTTTGCAGATTATTGCATTGTCATGGGTCCTTAATACGTGTGCAAAGTTTCAAAGAAATCGAATAGCTGGAAGTTGGTTAAAATTAGGCTCAAAGATTCCGTTACATAGATATAGCCAGATAGTTACAAGATGAGACGTATACAGGCTTTATTAAAAAGTGGATTTGGATTTTTAAATATGGAGGTTGAAAAGTAGTAAATTTTCCTTTCGGAATTTTTTTCTATTGCCGTTAATATTAGAAAACATGTAGATCAATATTACTATTATTATGATAAATTTAATTCAGCTTTTAACCAATTTTTGGGTATACCTGCAATATCTCCTTTTTGTAACAGCTGGCTATTAACAGCCCTGCTGGTAACATTACCTACATAACCGTAATATTAAAATTTTGTTTATTTTTTATGGGTTATTTATTGGTGAAATTATTGGGCGCAAAATTGATTGACAGATCACTTTTATAACCAGATGACGACAACACCGTACAAACTAGTCGGATAACAGTATATGTTAAAACATGATTTATTAATTACTTAATTGATGGCAACTTTCTTTATATTTAAATTGTGTGTCTTATCTTTTTTAAAACCGGATTTGCCTTTTTTAAGAGCATGATATATTTTTATATTATCTTATGTGACAAGCTCTAAGAAGTAAATATCAGCATGTGCACTGTGCAGAGTGTGTATTTGCAAACACTTTTTTATTATCGAGGCTGTAATATCGCTTTAATATTTATAGCAGATGCACATCATTATCTTACATTTATTTTAAAATAGGACTTATACACTCATCAAAAACATAGTTAATTGCCTAGTATATAATAGTATCTATCGTCTTTATGTTTTTAATTAAATTGAAAAAAAAAAATTAAAAGGTGTTTTAGAATTCGTCTGTTTTCATTAAGATTTCAGTCAAAATTGACTGAAAACATAAGGTTTTAAATAAAATAGTTTCTTTCAATTTTACAATGAAAACGTAAAATGTTTAAACACAAAAATTAGCAAAATAAATTAAACTAAATTATTTTATTTTTAATGAAATGACAATATCTCGTTGAACTAAAGTAATATAAAAATATTAAAAATCTTGCATATTACATTAACAACAAATATTTTTTGAGTGGTTTACAAAAATTCCTTAAGCAGATTGTTTAACCAGCTTTGCAGCTTTTAGAGAAACAGTATAAATAGAGCCCTTTATTTTTTTATCTTTGCGACATCTCACGAAGGCTTATGCCTAAACACTAGAATACCGTGGGTGCCGGGTTATTGAATATTTAACCCATCTTTTACCATGTTCCGTCAACGTTTTCCAAGCACTGAAACATGTAGTATTGGCATTTTACAGCACCTTTTGGATAACGGGGAAGTGCCACCACGGATGCTATTCTAAAAAAACACTATATCTGATTGGCAGAATCGTACACAGTTGTTTGTCATTGCCAACTGTGAGGTGACGAGCGATTAAACATGCCGATGTTTGATTCCGAGATTTGAACCCGGGTCTTTCCGGTGAGACGCTGGTACATACGTTAGCCCCTACACCACGCTTGCCATCCATAGATTTTCCATTCAATGTTACATTGACATGTTAAGTGAATTTGACATTGTTATCGTCCTAATTCTAAATTTTTTTTAGATATTGAAAAAGTTGTAGGTTACGCCAAAAAGTCGGGAACTTTAATCAGCCTTATAATTAATGGAATAAACAGGCTTTTAAACAAACGGCATGTACACATTTTTAAAAACTATTGTTTAAAAAATATATGTTTACTGGGCTATTGTATATATTAGGTGAGGTAACTGCAAAATATGTAGAGAAGCATGTCTTTTTATTATTATTTTTAAATCTTTTATAAAATCTGAGAAGGGTCAGACAAAAATGATCAAAACGTTATAAATACAAATGTAAAGAACAGGAACTAGTTTCAATTTCACCGTTGGACCTTTATCAGGGTGTTTTAAGAATTTATTAGACAAGCCATAACTTCTAGAGTATTACATATCAAAATAAGACTTGGTATATGTAAAAGGTATAAGAAGAAGAGAGTTTTTGCATGGCAGTCACTTCCGGTTTAACCAAAAATAACTCCAATTTTAATTTTTAAAGGAACACCCTGTGTATTTTGTAATTTTTGGACTCGTAAGACAATTCTAAATTGGAATATGGTATGTATGGATATAAAATGTTTGTTGACCTACCTAATTTTTTTAGAGCTATTTTTAATATTGCATCTAGGTGGCCGTAATTGGGCTTAAATTTTCTAGGGACCTCAGGTGATGTTAGGAAAAATTAAATCGCAAGTGTTAGTGACAAATATAAGGAATATGAGTAAAATATGTTAGCAAATTGACATTTTGGTGTCTAAATGCTTTGTTTATAAGATACAGGGTGTTAAACTTTACAGAGGAAATTGGGTTTTTAATAATATTCTAAATATGCCTTATCCGATTTTAATAAAATTTGGGTGAAGTATTTTTGACATTAAAAGTTATTCTAGCACTAATTTAATTTTAATTAGTGTGAACAGTGGCGCCGTGGGAAGCATTTCTGATAAAATTATTGAAAAAATAATGTACCCAACTGACTTTTTTGCCACTTTTATATTTTTTAGGATGAAACACCTAACAATACAACTTTTTTGTTTTTAATATTTTTACGTAGCTTGCTTAGTTTTCCTAAAAAAAATAAAATCCGCTAATCTGCATATTCTGGACAATCAAACAAACATTGTGGCATTTTTTTTGTTTTTTTAATTAAGTGTTATAACTCTCTAATAGCAATTATGTAACGGCAACAACAAATATTTAAATAAATGACGTTTATATCTGGTCTAACAAATTTTTCTAAAAAGATGTTTTAGCATTTAACACCCTGTATTAGAAAACACCCTGTCTACAGTGCATTCTAATAAAAACGAGCCACATCCTGTAATTCCGTTATTTGTACACTAATAAAAAGTCTTGTCCCCCTAAAAATAAAAACACGTCACTTTTTATTATTAGGGGACACATTTTGTGTCAAATTTTACTTGTTCAGGGTTATTACCTCCCCACCAACAAAAACCTTAATAAGTTTAAATAGAAAAGGGTTTTAAGTGATACCTTATCTTAGAGGGTTTTAAATTATCTCTTTAACAGAATTCAGTTTTTAAGACTGGTGTAGTAGGTTCCGAGAAAACGTATTCTAAATTCTTGGTGCGTTTAGCCCCTGTAACTTTTTTATTTTTAAAATAATAAAATTTAGTTAATAAATATATTACCTAAATGTGCAATATTACATATATTTATTTGTTTTCTGTTACTTCTTATTAAGCCGAAAACCACCTAGACTTTATTATTTAAAATAGGACACCCTGTATATTGTTACTTATTTGAGTAGAAAACAATATTCCGAAAACAATAACACTCCGTTTGCAACTTTATGATACTTACCTTAAAATTTTCCGGGACTCCTGAAGCCTAAATTTACAATGTTTTTGCAATAAAAAAACGCTAAATCAAAAATTAAAAACAAATATAGGTAAGATGTCAAAAAGTAGCCAATAAAGTGTCATTGTACTTGAAATGGCATTGTCCATTTAAATAAATAAAAATATACCGGGTGTCCCATTTTAAATAAGAAAATTAGGGTCTTTTCCAGCAACCGGAAGTAACAGAAAACAACTGAATCCATAAAATATTGCTTACTTCGGTGATTTACTAACGTACCAAAATTTCATTTTATTATTTTAAAAATTACAAAAGTAACAGGGCCTAAGACACCAGATATTTGGGGTACATTTTCTCAGGAACTACTAAACCGACTTTAAAAATTTAAAGTCTGTTGAATATAGAATTTAAAACCCTTTAAAATAAGATACCACTAGACCCCTTTCTCATTTAAACTTTTTGACGTTTGTGTTGGTGGAGGGAGCAGCTAACTTTAAACATTTAAATTTTGACACCAAAATATGTCTTTCTAAAATAAAAATTGACATGTTTTAGGAATTTTCTATAAGTGTAAAAATAATCAAAATATACAGGGTGGCTCGTTTTATTTGAAATGCACTGTAAAAATTTTATGGTGCCATAATGTGTTTCCCCCGACAAGTTATTTTACCTAATTAATCATTTAAAACTTAATTAATTTAATAGCTGAAAGCTTTGCTGCAAAAAGCAATTTCATCTTGTAATAATGTTTAAGTGACATGTAATTTTTACTAAAAATTTACATGCTTAATAAATATGAAGCTGCTAATTTTTGGTAATAAAATATAATGCAAATGAAATATGAATCATGCAAAACTAATCAAATTCGTCATAGTTAGAAAGTGATGTTTTATTATTTTGTTTTGCTTATTGCTATCATGTGTCAGTACTTGCTTAATGCATTTATTATGGTAGGTTTACATCTGACATTTATTGCATGATAATTAATGGCAGACAGAAATTCTGGCTAATGTAAACGGTAAAAAAGTATTTTATTTTATTCTATTTTCGGTTTTTAGCTTTCACAGATAATGTATTCAGCCATCCTCAAATGGTTGTGGTCAAAAATGTATGTCGAAATATTTTTTTTATTGTTTACATTAGCCAGAATTTCTGTCTGACATAAATATCGTTCGAATTCTATCCAGTTGGACCGTAAAGGGATGCATATATGCGGTACCATGAGTTTCTCTGTTGAAAACCGCGAGTGGAGAAACTATATTGGACAATTCCTCAGAGCAGAACTTATAAAAGTACCAATAGAAAAGCGATAAATCCCCCATAGCCCGACGATAAGCGATAAGAGGAAGCCTCTGTGTAAGCGAAGGGTCATTAATGAGGCGAACAGACCTTCTTTGAATGGAAAATAGAATTAGGATTGCTAAGAGTTGTGGGGGACGCCATACCCCAGGTATGAGAACAATATTCCAAAGGGTGTCAGATTTCAGACACATAAAAACCGCAGCGAAGAGTAGTATCGCCGGCAAAACGGAATTAGTTGTGGACGAGAGAAGGTCGTTGATGTGAAGAAGAAACAAAGCCTGAGTCCTGAGACCCTCGAGCATTTACTTGGTGAAAGCTTATAGAGTGGCTATCCACAATAACTGACATACGTTGATCGAAAACAGGACTAGAGAGCCAAGAACAGAATTTAGTTTAAGGGCAATAGAAGGGAAGTTTATTAAGAAACCGTTTAGTACATTTTCATGAAACTTAAAAACGATAATATATGACAAAGGACTGCATTCTTTGACATATCTATGGCAGCTCTAAATATCAGGAAGACCGCTGGGCGCCATCGCCATTTGAAAAGATAGGTCTTGTGAAACATCATTTTTGACGAGTACTTTATAACCCCAAAATATAAATAATAAAATAAATACATTATTAATAAAAGAGATTTCCCGTAATAACAGAATAAAATATTTCGTAAATTAATAACGTTGGTTGATTATTTTTAGCCACAGTCGGACATGAATGATTTTTACAAAAGCTGTTTAAATATTTGTAATTTGTATAGCCAATAATGTATAAACAATAGTTAATTGTATATCGGCCAGTAAAGCAATAAACAAAAAACACCATTACACCATCTATAATTGACTGGCTGATTCTCTATGTGATATTACTCAAAACATTTAATACTGTCATGAATTTTTATAAATATAATGTTCTCTGTAATATCACATAGTTATGAAAATTTAAAATATTTTTCACACAACTTTAGTAAAAAACAGTTCTAATTTACGTCCCACTGTTGCTAAAAATAACCAACGTCCAACGGCTTAAGTTTAAATTCACAAAATATTTTTTTCACTATATGACGCCAACTTAAGTAAACACACTCCATGTTGAAAAAGAAGATTGTTTGCCCAAAAGGTAAATACAGAGCTACTTAAAAAAGGTATTCTGTTTTAAATTTGTGCCAATACCGCAGGTGACCCTTTATTCTTTCTTCTTTATACTTATAAGTTAAGAATAAAATTATAAGCAGATTGTAATTTTTCACTTTTCAAAACTTTGTGATTATATACCTATTATTACCATTTTTTTTTAATAAAAAAACTTAAATCGAATTGAAGTTTTGACACTTTATTTCCGACATTACCCCATTGCACTGAGGTAAGTTACGTTAGGTCGCCATATTTTAGCTAAATTAGCCTCAAGAATTTGTGGAGCATTTTTCCGGATGTTTTAGAGATACCTTGTATATCAAAAATAATTTATCAAATCTGGAGGTTTAGCACTTTTTGTCACTTTGTAGATTGGTGTTATTAAATTTTTTGATGTTTATTAAATTGACTCTTACAGTATGACTTAGGTACCACTAGACATAAAGAAATAAGGAAAAAATAAAATAGAAACCATAATATCACAAATATGTGTGTCGATAGGTAAAAAAATTCAAAACACATTTAACTGTCCTTACATAAACGCAATAAGGCCTTGCCCAAAGACTTATTTCAACATGATGGATCCATTTCTTTTTAAAACTGGCGGCAATTCACACTCCTGTGTCATTACGGTTAATAGCTTTACTTTCTAAATTAACTTTATGACGATGATCTTATTAAGACAAGCTGTACCGGCTGGCCTAAAAGTGAAAAGACATAATAATAAAAACCGCACATCATGACTCTCGGCCAATCTTCAATTATATATCAGTACGCCGCATTTAAAGCAATTTTAATATTTTTCGTAAAAAAGTTGCACCAATGTAGGTAGGTTAATTTTGGTGTTTAAACCCATAATATCAGTTTAAGCTGGGTATTATGAAATGAAATTAGGTAATAATCAACTTAGGTTCATTTTCTCAAAAAAGTATGAATATACAGTTAAAGTTAAATTGTCAAAGGTTTTTATTAAAAGCGAAAAAATTGTAATATGTTTTGTCGTCACCAGCTTGCCAAATTGAAACTATTTTTTATTCAATTAAAACGGCATGTAAACCAACAGATTGCAAATCGGTAGTCTAATAAATTATGATTAAACGCAAGCATACATACGGAAACAAGAAGATGTTTTAAATTATTATTTTTAATATTGTTTTAGTACTTATTATATAACATTAACCACCATAGTTGGGTAGTATTCAAATACTCGGCATTCTAGTATACATTTGGCTGGTATTCAAATACTATTCGAATAGATCTATGTGTTTGGTATTCGGTATTCGATTAAATACTATTTTGATTAGTATTCGGTATTCTGGAGTCTCAATATTGTTTCTGAAAATCCTGTTATTTACATCCTGATATTTAAATACTAATATTCGAATACTGGTATTCTAATATTTGGTATTCGAACAAAGTGAGAAGTTCGGGGCCTGTCCAGTTGGACCATATGCAGGGATGCATATGCGCGGAACCACGAGTTTCTCTGTTGGGAACCGTGAGTGGAGGAACTATACTGGACAATTCTTCAGAGCAGAAGCCATGAAAGTACCTATAAAAAAGCGATAAATCCCCACAGCCCGACGATGGGCAAGAGAGGGAAACCTTTCTGTAAGTGAAGGATCATTAATGAGACGAATAGCTCTTCTTTGAATAGAACTCAAGAATGCTTAGGGTTGTGGGGACGCCATGCCCCAGATATGAGAACAATATTCCAAGGGAGGTCGGATTTGGGACACATATAAAGTGTATAAATTAGAAGCGGAAAAATACTTTTGGCTCGAAGAGAAATCCAAGCTTTTTGAAGCTGCCGTGGCTATAGATACAATGTGTTTATGCCAGTTAAGGTTACTTTCAAATGTGACGCCCACAAGATTGAAGGTGTCTTTGCTCTGTAAAACTTGGCCGCTCATAAGTAGAGGATGAGTATTTGATGACTCTTTTCGCGACAAGGAACATGATTGTGTTTTGGATGCATTAAAATGGACGAGATTTTTGGCGCCCCAATCCAATATTAAATTAAGATCCTGCGAAAAGAGATATCTGCATCGCTCTGCGTTTGTTTTCCAAGTCAGGTTTAGTGATGGGTTTAGGAACCTGAAAACTGGAGTGAAAGGGGTACTATCGTCGGCGAAACTATGAATGGAATTAGTTGTGGACGAGAGAAGGTCGTTGATGTGAAGAAGAAACAATGTTGGTGCCAGAACTGAGCCCTGAGGGACTCCAGCATTTACTTGGTGAAAGCTTGAAGAATGGCCGTCCACAATAACTGATATACGTCGATCAGATAGATAACTAGAGAGCCAAGTACAGAGTTTAGTTGAAAAGACCATAGGAGGGAAGTTTATTAAGAAGTGCGGCATGCCAGACCTGGTCAAAAGCTTTGGATATATCAAGAGCAACGATCTGGGACTCACCTAGAAACTCAAGAGACTTATTCCAGCAGTGTGATACGAAGGAAAGAAGATCTGCTGTAGATCTTTTGTGGCGAAATCCATACTGCCTGTCATGCAAAATTTTGTGTTTTTCTAAATACTTAAGAATTTGTGAATTAATGAATTTTCCATTCGTTTACAAAGAACTGATTTTTTCGAAAACTTTTTGTTTTTGAGATATCCATTATCAAGTTTTAAAGTAACCTTATGTTTACTATATCCCCCCCTTTTTAGCACGCAATTCTTAATTTATAACTAAGATGGCACAAAAATTTTAATGTTACCATTTAAAATGTATACCTCTTTTTCTTTTAACTTACACAGGTGTAACCTCCAAACACTGCAACTAGGTATACATATAGTAACGCCTACACTTAAAACGATTAAGAGTAATGCTTTGTAATAAAATGAAAAAAAGAAGAAATAGAAAACAGGTTTTGAATGGTGTAAATTAAACATTATGTGCCCAATTTAGCTTTTCATCAAGAAATTGTTTGCAGAAAGAAGGGTAAATATAGTGGAAAATGACTCAACCTCAAATAAGTTTGATTTAATTTAAAAGTTTGATCATAAAATATCATAAGGACGAAGCGTTTATGTTTTAGAAAAAAATTCTATTAGAATCGAAATTAAGCGCCCAAAAAATCCTCGCTTACCGTAACTTCGTCGAAATTGGAGGAACTTTTTGACAATTACAATTTTTTGTTATAATTGTCCCTTTATTTTTTAATAACATTTAGTAACACCCTGTTTACTTGTATTTTATATTAGTAATACCAACCAAAAAAATCAAAATATAAAATTTGGTACACAACCGGTATGCATTACCCATTTGCGAAACTTTTTTATTTTTCTTAGTTTTTAGCCACGATACTATGCGTTAGTGCCAGCGGTGATTTTTATGCGAGAATAAAAGAACTTGTTTTTTAAATCAGGCGCTCGACGCTGACGCTAGTCATCGTGCCCGAGGCCTCATGCGTTTAGGGCTGGATTTAAACTCAATGTCCGACTGGGCCAACAGGCGATCGGGCAAATTCTAGGAGGGCTAACTTCTTAGGTCCACTGGAGGGGCCACTCAAGAAGGTAAAGTAAGCAATAACCCAGAGTTATTAAAAAAATAAGATAAGAATAAAACCAATATGAAAAAAGATTTGAAATGCCCGAAATTATAGATTTTTTTTGCAATACAATGTGTTTTTCCTGTTGCAGTCATTCAACTTTTTTTGATATATTTGCGTTTTGTTTTATCAAGTACTACAAAAAAATTATGTAATAAAGCTTTGGTGCCAAATACATTGGAAAAACTTAAAATATGGTTTTTATAGATTTTAACCAGAGGTGAATTGTTAGAAAACTATTAAATTCAATACTTTAAACACGTTTATTTTTGTATAAAGCAATAATACAGTTATAAATATGCAAATATGGACTTTTAAAATCAAAAAAATAGAGTATTTTTGTAATGCTTTTGGTAATGCGAACGTGAATAATTAAATTGGTGGGTATGCAATAAGACCTTTTTAACTGTTATCAAGATATCTTAGACTAAAACACTGACAAATTTAACCACAAAAACATGTTTTTACACACAAAAGAAAATCCTAATTGTGTTGTTGCTTTTGCTATTACACAAGTATAATTAAAATTTATTGATTTATTTTGATTTATGATGCATTAAAATGTATTAGCATTTTCTTGCACTCAAGTAAAATGTGAGCGGTCACTATAAAAACTAAAAATTTTCAACTTGAGGCTAAGGTTAGCAGTCTAACAAAAGACAAGTAATACTTTCCTACTTTGTTATGAAAAATATCCAAAAGGCACCATCTCTATCTTACATTAAGTAAGGTACGGCTACCATTTTGAAAATATATGTATACAAAATACAGGGTGAATTATGAGATAGTACTTCCTTTTAACACTTTAAAGAATGCAAGAAAAACTAATAAATTTAATAAAATTATGTACGAAAATGCATCGTTTCCAAACTTTGAAAATAATTGTATACAAAGAACAGGGTGATTTATAAGATAGTGTTTCCCTTTTAACACTGTAAAAGTGCATACAAAAAAAAAAAAAATATGTACGAAAATGCTTGCCTTTTATCATAACTTTTCGACCACTTTAGATATTTCCACAAAATAAATACACTTTTTGACCATTACATTACATTATTTGCTGTAATTTAAAAAAAATGTCCACCAATTCTACATAGTAAACACCTAACTTTAAAATGAAACAACCATATTAGATTTTAGGGATTTTGGCATGCATCAAAATCTATTTTATTCAAATTAACTCCGAAGTATAAAGGGGTATTTTTAAAAATAATATTCGAAGAAAAAGCGGTGGCGTACTATTTTTATCTTTAAAAAATTTCAATGTAAATCTTACTTGAACGCCACTGGTAAACATTTTTTAAAAACTTTAACTGATCTTGAAAAAATAGCATTTTGGGACATAATTTAATTTAAAAACGTTTTTGTTTTTGCATTTAATACAGTGGTAGAAGAAAAGTACCAACTAAAAATCACCCTGTATAAAACACAATTTTAAAATGTTAGTTTCAAATGGAGTTTTCTATTACTGGTATTTAAACGAAAACAGCTTCTGGAATTGTTTATGCATGTCTCATAACTTTATAATTTGTTTTGACATCTGTCATCGTAAATTCAAGATAATTCCAAACACTTTTTTCCTATAATTTTTTTTTGGTATCTATCTTAGCCCCACTTTTGGTGATTTGATTTGATTTTGTTTAATTTGTCGCTTTCTTGGATTTTCAATGACAAATGTCAAAACAAATTTTGGGATTTTGATACATGCACAAAAAGTTTTATTTATTACCAGTAATAAAAATATTCCTATATGTGCCCAAAACTATAACAGACACTGTATATATTTGTTGGCCATAAGCAAATTAATGACGACCAGGTTCCAAATAATATTTATAAAAAACTCTTACAATGAATTGCACGCATAAATATCTTTTCTCTCTGGGAGTTCGCATTTACAAGCACCAAAAATTTATTATTTATAGCAATCATCTGACAGTTTGAAACAAATTGTGATTTATAGTTTACGGTATTGAAAATATGTTTATTCAATATTACTTTTGTAATAAATTTAAAAGTAAACGTAAAAGATTTATTTGTTTATAAAGGCAGAACAGTAATTTTCTTTACAAGGATAATAATAAGGCACTGGCTAAACGACCGCCGCGCAGGCAGGGTTTTGCTCAATTATTGGAAGAAAATCGCCATTCAGCGAGTTTATCTATTTTAAGTAGGTATATGAAAACTGCCTAAAATGGGTGTTTTCCTTATTTTATTGGTGATCTGGGAGCTAGGACTTATGAAATTATGTTTTAGCTTTAAGTACAATAAAACCGTTTATCCTATATTTTTTATTAATTTATTAATAAACAAAGTTAAAATACATATAATATAAGGAATGCAAATAAAGTAGTTCATTGGTTTATGCAAATAATTTGGAGAGTTTATTTGCGTAATTTCACTTTACCATTATCGCATTTTATTGGCAATAAATTAAATCACACCGGTTAAAAAAGAAATAAGCAAATCATTAAAAACCATTTGCTTTTAACAGTAAGTAGAATACGTCAAAAAATACATAATTGGTTAAAATTTTATTAATCTCTTTTCAAACTGATTTTTTATTCATTACGTAACTTTTAATACAAAAATAAAATATATAAAAAAATTGGATCTATATCTTTAAAAAACTTAATTTTGTTGTGAATGTACTATACCATACAGTAAACTCCTTAATAGCTACAAATGCAAACTTTTTAATAAGTCAACCTATTTTTCATAATTTATACAGTGAGCGCCAAAGAGTTGGACAGATTTGGAAAATGTTGGTGGCGGTAAGGAAAACATTTATTAAGAATTAAATAAATATTAAAAAGTACAATATTTAATAACGCTATTTAGAAATGTTATTTAAAATTATATTTCATGTAGATTTGCAAAGCTTAAAATTAAAATTAAAAAAGATGTTTTTTAATACATATTTTTAGTTGACTTTAATAAGAATTTTAAGTGTGTAAACCTTTTTTCTAAAAGTTTTATTAAGAATTTCTAATTGTTTTTTTTCATGTTTTCTTTAATAATTTACTTTACCGAGTAATTTTAAAACAATACCCCAGGAAAAAACTGCAATGACTAAACAAAAACAATCCAAGACAAGTGGAAAAAAATCTTTATTTTTTTAGTGTAATAAATTTTAAAACGTTATAAACTTATTATTTTAAAGTACTGAAAAAATAATTAGGTATTGTGGAAAAAATCACGATGCTATGACTTAATTTTTAAAAAATAATTGAATATTATTTAAATAAAGGAAAATACATTAAAATGTATATTATGAAAAAAGTGACATTAAAAAACACAGATGAAACAAAAAGATGATATTTTTAAAAGAGCGCAGTAATAAAAAATGTTTTTGTTACTACTGACACAAAAAAATATATTTCCTAGGATACTAGGTTTCTTGTGAATTAACAGGGTGGCGGCTTTTCGTTGACCTTGCATGGTGTAAACTAAATGACTCACCAGAACAAATCTGATTACACAATCTTGCACAAATTCAGTAAATCATAACTTACTTAATGTGTTTTTTAATTTTTGTCAATCTTAGAAATGTTCACGTAAAATTCAGTGGCGTACTTATATTTTCTCTATTGACTTTTATTTTTAAGGTACAAGACCAAATTTGATTTTGTAAATGAAACACCCTGTATACTTTAACACTAATAAAAATATAACTAAGAAGGTTTAAAAAGAGTTTTATTTAATTAATTTATTATTCAATAGTTTCAAAAAAAACGGCCATCGTCAGGAGTATTGTTAAAGAAACACCTTGTCTAGTATATTGCCATCTCAAAGATATTTCAAAAGGCTTAAATAACATTACTACTACATTTTATATGTCTATCTCCTATAGTTTCGGAAATGTGGTCATCGAAGTAAAAAATTAGTAGATATCATTTTTATTTCAACCATCTAAAGAACACAAGAGTTGGATGCTTATACTTCCGATACTATGAGATAAAGACATTTCCAATGTGGTATTTTCTTAAAAGTCATTAATTGTCTTTTTATTATACTGCAATATACATGGGCGTTTTTTTCTAAAAATATGCTATTTAATTATTGAACTCCTGACGATGGCTATATTTCGAAAAGGACAAAAAGTTACATGTAGTAAATAAAGTATTTTTAGTACTTTTAAGAAAACATTTCCATTAGTTATAAAATATACATGGTGTTTTATGTAAAACAACCCAACTTTGTGTTATACTTTTACAATAAAATACAACAAAAAACTATAGGTACGCCATTGGGTACGCACCTAAATTCTACGTTAAAAGCCCTAATTCTTTTATATTTACATTTTAATAATTATATCTCTAAAAACAGGCGAGTTATGAGTGCCTGGACAAATTGAAAAAAATTAAAAGACACTCTGCATCTTCAAAACGAATCTAGTTAGCCTCAATTTTCTTTTACCACTAAATTTGTTTAAAAAATCAAAAACCAGATTGTGCAATCGGATTTGTTCTATCTTTTTCAGTTTTTGCTATACCCTCCAAAGTCCACAAAATGGTGCCACCCTGTACAAAGGTAAGGGGCATGCTTTACTTCTTTTGATGTATTTTTTGCTGAATCCCAAAAACTAATCAAGTCAAGATTGTAACGATTTTTTTTATATATAACCCTAATACAAGTTTGAAAAATACGACAAATTAACAGTCACTCTGCATAATGTGATGTTAAAAGGAGTAATTAAATTTGTGAATAAAAGTTATCAGAAATAATTAAGGGTATAATTTATCAATGAGATTCCCTTTTAATAGCACACCGTACAGTGTAATTGAAAATTACCTTTTTTAAATTTTTAATTGCCCTATAGGATGTATTGTTAACAGTAAATGACAACGATTGCTTATAGCTTTATCTTTTCGTAACATTTTATTTTTATAATTGTCTTGTAACCTAACCTTAGGTAATATTTTCTTGCTAACCGTATGAATGTATGTATAGTCGTTGGCATCAAATAAAAGAATCATAAAATTTATCAAGTCCTCATTGACTCCAAATTTCTATTACGCCACTTTTCGGCGCCTTTTTGCGCTGATAGTAGGACAAAGCGGCGCGGTATGGTAATTTTTTTTTATAAAAACAAGTGGTGATATTGTATTTATGTTTTTATGGTTTTTCAATTTAATTCCAACGACAATAGTGGGTGGTATGTAGGAGTGGTTTAAACCGTATTTAAAATGAGCATATAAATACGAATTAAGAAAATGTAGGTTTTTAAACTTTTGCGTCATAGCCCAATAGGCTTTTAGGTTATGATAATGATTTTTCTTCTTAGTTTAGAAAAAATTACCGAAACAAAATGTTTAATGAGTTCAATACATTAACCTGCCCGACAAAGATAACTATATTGTTTTTAAACTATTCATCAATTTTAGGCGAAGAACCAATTCTAAAACGGTATTTACCAAATGGCTATGTTAACGTTTAAACAATGTATTATACGTCAAAGTTATCACCAATTATTACCGCAGTTATAATTAGTTGAACGCGTAAAATTGATGATAGTCTGGGATGTATTCAAACACTGTTAGATACGTGACTTATATGACGTCACCGTTAAGCAAGAAAAATGTAATGTTTTTAAAATGTTTCAAACCGTGTTGACAACAAAAAATGGCTTTAATTACATAAAAGCAATTTTGTATTAAAATTTGTGTAAAAACTATTATTAATTTATGACTAAAATTTTCTCCGGTAATGAAAAAATTAATAACAATAATTTTTAATAGTATTGTTTATTTTATAGTTATTTACTATTTTTACCTATTATTTTGGTGACATAGGAAAGCCTTGTTTTAGGTGACACTAACTGGGTTATTGTTGTTGTTGTAATGTTACACTTGTTCATTAATTGTTTAACAGCTGGGTCAGTTAATGAAATTATTATAATTTTCGATGCTGTATTTGATTGCACACGGTACTTACTATAAATAGTAAGGTGGCACTTTCGCGATATCCATTTCATTTACCAATGACATTTATGTTGATTTTAATTATATTTTTTCAAGGTGAAGTTCAATATACAGTTCAGCATTAGGAAGGCATCTTTAATTATGTGTAGATACTAATTTATTTAAATTTTAGATAGATTATGAGATTTAGGATAATTAAGGCAATAAATTTAAATAAAGATAAATTTATGTAAAGTAGAGATAAACTTTATACATATTATACAGACAAAATTAAAAACAGTAAAGCCACAGAATATAGTTAACAAATTAGTCAATGGTATACAGGGCGCCCCATAATAAGTGATTACTCTCTCGGATTCATATAGAACACATAAAAATACATGTGCACTTAAAGGACGCCTATAAAAATCGGTTTTCTTTTATTACTTTTGTAGTACTTGGTAAAATAAAATCATTTACCAATTCGATTAATACTAGTTAATTCTAGAACCAACCAGAACTAACTTCTACAACATATTGCTTGTTATTTTTATACCCTGTATAAAAAAGGCAAAAATTGTATTTTTAAGTAGTTTAAACCCATAAAAAAAAAGGTTCTCCTATTTAATGTCGATAAATTATAGCGCTTTGACAAATAATAGGTTTGTGTTTGGTGGATATATCTAAAAACATTAGGTTATTCTGTTGCAATTTGTACAAAAAAAATCTAGGATATATATTTGAAAATTGGAGTTACCTATAGAATGCATAAGAATATGAAAACCTTTGTAAAATTAACAAAACAAATATTAAATACAATCCTATTTAAGCGAAAGGTTGTTTTTCCCAAAGACGCTATCGATATCAGAGGAAAGTACCTCTTTTAGCTAAGGGTTAAAAATAATATGTTTATTCCAGTTTTTTAAACTAAGAGAATTATGAAAAGGGTTAAGCGATCTTTAAAATGTGATATCAATTAATCGTTCTGACGAAGGTATAATTTACCCCTTAAACTTAAGACTACATTACACCCTTTAATTAATACCTCATTTTAAAGATCGTTTAACCCCTAATTAAATCCGCTTAGTTTAAAGTAGCTTGCTCATACAGGTAATTCGATATTTAACATTAAAAAATATGGACACCCTCTATATCTCAGTAAGTAGTTGCTTTGGAACACAAATTTATGGAAATGTGTTTTATTTGAAGTTGTGAAATTTTTCATATTCTCTGGGACACTCTGTATGATGGACATAAAAAAAGAGTCTTAGGTATTTTTATAGTTTAGAAATAATATTTTTATAGGTTAAATATTATTTTTCTTGTAGATGCCTGTCTCTTTTGGTAAGATTTGATGTATCAGCCTTAAAATATGTTGAAAATATACAAAAACTTAATTTAAAACAGCCATGTTTAAATAAAATCAAAGGGGCCTTAAAAGCTAAGTCACAATTTGCCTCAAAGTGTAAATTTTTATAGGTAAAGTTAAAAGTTATTTGGTGATGATACGAAAAACAAAATAAAAAGCATTAAAGCAGATTTTGTAAAAGAACACTTACTTTAAAATATTTTTTTGCAATTAAACATTGTTAAACGGTTTTGCTTTCTACTTCGTTAATTTTAAATAGCCACTAAAAACATTATTTTATGTATAAATAATTTAAATATTTACAAATTTCTAAAAAATACTAATTTTACAGTAGCTACCATTAAAGTCTCTAGAAGCGTCGACACTTATGAAGAAACTAGGTTTACCCTAAACTCAAAAATTTTCGAGCAAAGTAGAAAAAACGGTTTTTGTTTGTTTTATCTTTTACAAAAATAGCTAAAATAAACAAGTCTGCATATATTTTAACGCTATTTTTAATTTAAAAAAAATTATAAAATTTTCGATATTGTAAAAAATAATAGTACTTTCACATTTTTTGAGATAACTTGTATACGAGTACCGATCATATGTGTTTGTTATATCCTCAATTGATGAATGATAAAATGATATTTAAATAAACGTGTCCTAAAACTTCCGTCAGGATGGGACTTACATGTTAAATATGCAAAATTTAAAAGCTAAAAATATTTCGAAATTTATTTCCGTTAGGCCTATTAAAAAAAAAGTTCAATATATAGAGGACACTTATAAGTATGTGTATTGGAAGTTTTAAAAAATCCTTAAAAAGTGATTTTTATGGAAACGTCCTTAAGCAATAAATTTAAATTAAACTAAAAGAAAGAATTGCACCCGGATTTATTTTAAACAAAAAATGTTTCTTGTGAAACGTAATATTAGTTTTATTTAAATTTTTTAAATTGCTACTAACATTATTTTAAATATAATAAGTTTAAATTTTTACAAATTACAAGAAATCGTAAAATTTACATTAGCTTGTTTAAGCAATAAATTTAAAATAAATTTTAAACAAAAGAAATGCACCCCGAAATATTTCATTCCAAAAAACATAATATTGATTTTATTTTAGAATAGTTGCAATCTTCTATAATAAGTTTATTTAGTAGGTAGTAGTTATTTAAAAATAACGTCCGTGGTAGCACTACCGCGTTGTCTAAAAGGTGCTGTGAAATGCAAAGTTACATATTTCAGTGCTTGGACAACGTTGACGGAACAGGGAAAACGATGGGTTAAACTAAAATCTAATAACCCGACGCCCACGGTACTCTGGTATTTAGGCGTAGTCCTTCGTGGGATGTCAAAAAGACAAAAAAAATAAATTTATTTTCTTTTTTATAGGATTTTGGAAATGTACAGGGTGTAAAGTTCACTCCCCTTACTTTTTATTTTAATCGTACAATAAAATATCTGTTTGTTAGGTTGTTTATGATTTTCTTTAGTTCGGGTTAGTACAGAGTACCTAAAAAATATGATTTTTTTTTTAAATGAAACATGTACCTTAATATATTATTAAATAAAAGATCAGTTACAGAGCTTAAAAATAACACATATGATACATTTTTAACAGTTTCGGAGATATCGCCACTCAAATCTGAAAAAGAGTTATTATTATTAAATCATTATTAGGACCGAAATAATTTCGCATTCTTATACCTTTATAATTTTTTAATTTAAAACACAAATAAAAATACTGTTTTGTTGTTTAGTATCCGTATTTTATTATCAGAATGCTATTATCTCTTAAGATATGCAGGGTACAACAAAAAGTATGATTTTTTAAAAAACACTATGTATAACAAACCACCATTTATAAGATATTTAAAAAGCGTTTGTCACATTTAATAAGTCTATCTTTAATAGTTTTAAAAATATGATCACACATATCTGAAGAAAAAATTGAGTTGCTACTGTTTTGATCTAGGTGTGCAATATTATAACCTCAGCACCTTTTAAAAGGTAACGCTCATGATTTGCCCAATTGGGCAGGCTAGTTTCAAAGTGTAAAATCTCTTAGATTAAAATGTTATGTTAAATCTAAAAAATAATAAACAAAGAACCTATATACATTGAATGTAATGGATTTTTTCTTAATTTTAAATACTCTGTATTAAATGTAGTCATGGCCTAAAAAGTGATTTATTTAAATTCAGTACCAAAAACTATTGGGACAATTATCTTACTGTTGTATTAAAAAGTAAAAATGGAGATTGTACACCTTGAAAGTAGGCCTCCTAATTTATTTATGTAATCAAGAGCACTTAAAAACTGTTGATTTCAAAGCACATCTTTATTCAAATGTAATTGGGTGTTATATTGGGTAATATACTTTAAATAATATATAGGACAATTACGCTATGTTCCTTATGTTAAATTTGCCATACCTTAAGAGAAGTGTATAATTTAAAACACATTAAAAAAAGTTACATAATCGTATTATACTGGTTTTATTATAAATGTATTTAAATGTACTAATATGTTCTAAATATCTTTTAATAAAAACCAATTAATTCAGGTAAATTAAATGTGGACCAATTAACAACCTCCGTATCAACAAATCTATATGGCATATTTAATTAAATTAAAAAGAAAGTTATCTTCCGCTCAACTGAAACTATATCGATAACGAGTTAGGAGCCACCGCCTTGGCATTTTAAAACGTTATGAATTATTAAAGCTCGTATTAATTACAAATAAACAAAAAAAAATATAGATGTAACAATATTTTATAGTCCTAAATATGTTTAAAGTAAAATGTTTGAAATAAATATATATAATTAGAGCTTTCTTAACCGACTTTAAAAACGAGAAGGTTCTCAATTCGCCTGTTTGTTTTTTTTTGTACGTTACGCGATTACTTCGGCGTTTGTTGACTGATTTTAAAACGTAATTTTTTTGTTTAATTTGAAAAAGTGTACTTCCGCGGTGGTCCAATAAAAAAAATCAAGTCAGGATCGCGAGAAATAAAGGTACTAGACCAATTTTTTCTCCCTGCCGTATGTTGTTCGTGCGGCAAACCTGCCTTCAGGTAGGAAATATGCTCGATAAAACAGAGGCGCATTGTGAATTGACAACCTTCAGGCAAAATTAACTTTTTCACCAAACTAAAAAAGGTACTAAAAGTGTTTTTAGACTACAGTAAAATTCACAAGAACGTGTTATTTGATTGGTTAAAAGCGCTACAGACAGTCATCCAAATTTGTCATCTTAGCGGGATCAAAATTTCTGGTTGGTTATTTTTTTCTTCAAACCAATCAAATTTCACGTGCTTTTGCTTTTTACTATAGTCTGTGTTTTTATAATATTTTAACCAATTTAGTAGTATTAAGAATAAACTAAAAAGCGAAAAAGAAACATTAAAAAAAAAGAAAATAAACCTACTTCAAAATAATAATTAAACTCAATGAAACTTAAACAATAAGTTGTAACTACCTAATGTTAATAACTAAAGTTAAAAATATTTAATATTTTGCTTAAATTTCAGCTATAAGGTGCCTAGCAAAAAAATATTTTTAGTTTTACTTTTGAATTTTTTATTTTTTTTACTTTTGGTTAATAAAAGCAGTTACGTAACAAGTGGTAAAATATATTTAATTTAATAGCGTATTTGTTTTTGGAAATATAAATTTAAACAAAATATTATTTGGCTTTTCTTAAGAATAAAGATATTTAAAAAATATTATTGTTAATAAAAATTAAAATTATTAAAAAAATATATTTAATAATGAATTATTAATTACAAATTAAAAGTAAAAAAAACTTACTGCAGAAAAGGTTGCAACCCCTAAACATGGGCTCAAGGGCTTTAAGTCAAAATTATTTTATATGAATCTTCTTTAATGCATTCAAAACACAATCATGTTCCTTGTCGCGAAAAGAGTCATTTAATACTCATCCTCTACTTATGAGCGGCCAAGTTTTACAGAGCAAAGACACCTTTAATCTTGTGGTTGTCACATTTGAAAGTAACCTTAACTGGCATAAACACATTGTATCTACAGCCACGGAAGGTTGAATTTCTTTTGAGCCAAAAGTATTTTTCCCCTTCTAATTTATACACTTTTTATGTGTCCTAAATCTGACCTACCTTGGAATATTGTTCTCATATCTGGGGCATGGCGTCCCCCCACAACCCTAAGCATTCATGATTCTATTCAAAGAAGAGCTATTCGTCTCATTAATAATCCTTCACTTACAGAAAGGCTTCCTTCTCTTGCCCATCGTCGGGCTGTGGGGGATTTGTCGCTTTTTATAGGTACTTCCACGGCTTTTGCTCTGAAGAACTGTCCAGTATAGTTCTTCCACTCACGGTTCCCAACAGAGAAACTCATGGTTCTGCGCGTATGCAACCCTATACGGTCCAACTGGTCAAGCCCCGAACTTCCCACTTTGTTCGTTCTTTTGTTCCTAGAGTTTCTAGAATGTGAAACCTGCTGCCCGCGGAGGTCTTTCCTTCCCCCAAATCTTCAAGTATTTAAGTCCCGTGTAAACCAACTCCCTCTTACCTAGCTTAAGACACCCACAGTCCGTTAGTATTTAGGCTTTTAGCCTTCGTGGTTTGTCCAAAGATAAAAAAATTATTGATGATCTGACTTTGACATAACTTTTGTAAGATACATTGACTGGTAAAAGATGCACTTTTAGGTATCATAACCAGTTAAGAAAATAAAAATAGTAATTGAAAGTGTGTAGTTCAAGGGATCAGTTCACATCTGGCAACCTCGATAAGAACTTTTTTGTAATTAGATTATTATAAAATAATTTCGAATCTTTTTTAGGGGTTGCAAAAAGAAATATTAAATATTAAATAATTCATTATTAATGTATTTCTTTTAGAGTGATCTTAATTTTATTATATTTTTTTAAGAGGATAATAATAGCTCTTCATAGCATATAATAAGTTTAAGTTTCTTAAAATATTTATTAAATATCTTTATTTTAAAGAAAAGCCAAATAATAATATAATTTTGTTTAAAGTGGTAAAATATGTTTTCCACTCGCGTGCGCATAGTTGAAATTTGCGCACACAATCTTACGTTAGAAAATGTAAATGGTTGTTACAGCAACAAAAAATAAATGTCAAAACTGACAAATACTATTAAATTTAGAGCAATATAAGAATAAAAATAAATATGCGTTTCTACTTTTTCACGATACTCATAGAAAAATTCTTGTTCCTTATACTTGCGCAAAGTATCTTTTCTGGACCTAGACCTTATTCATACTGGGCTGTGCGTCGTTCGTCTAACTGCTTTTGCGGGCAGAAAAGTATTACTTTGTGCACTTGTTGGGAACACTATTTTATATTATCCAACATGCACGATTGCACAATTTATTACCAAAAATGTAAGCATTTACATATATCTCCCTCCTTAAAACTTTATTAGCATAAAATGTAATTAGTTGAAAATATAATGTCGTTAAATTCATAAAAGTTTATAATTACGATTTATAGCTTAAAATACACAAAAATTTTCCATTGTTTATTGGTTAAAGACTGAAACTTAAAAGTATTTATATATTTCAGTAAAAAATCCAGTAGTTTCAACATACATACTTGTTAGAAGTAGGCGACATTGATTTATGATCATATACCAATAATACGAAAATCATTAAGTCATTTAAATGACCTTAATAGACCAATGAAAGCAAGATGATGACTCGCATAAAAAACCTTCTTTAGCTCGTGACCCAAATCTAACAAAATTCTTTCACGCCAATAAGTTACATAACGCCCAAATCTTAATAACTACTTTAAAAAATAAAAATAAGAAAGGCTGATAATAACAGGTGGTTACTATTTTTGTAATTCAACCACTGGAGTGAAGTAGTACATATGATATGAATCAAAATTGCACACTCATCATTATTGATACTGTTTGTTTATACCTGTTGCGTGGTTGTGTGCTTTATAACTTGTACAGGTTGTCCGGATTTCCTTGCAGTTGCAGGGGATCTGAGTTATTATTAGAAATTGAGAGTTGCGGTTTTCGTGAACTGTTGCTACTTTTTAATAAAACATAAGATGACACTAAAAGATTTTTCATGACTCTCTTTGTTTCTGGCATAAAGGGCGGAATATTTTTTTTTTAATTTTTGGACCTTCCTCGTATTTAAGTTGTCTTGTAATTTTCAACAAAGTAAAAGCTGATGTTGGTAAATATTTTAACGTAGAATATAGTGAAGTAAGATGTTTTTAGAATTTGATAAAAGTTTTATAGTTTTTCATTTTTTTTGGACATAACAAAAGAAACAAATAAGCTTTGAAATAAGAGTAAATAGCAGTCCTGGATCAATCTGGGGTGTGTACCCCGGGCGCCATATTCATTCATTCCAGGGGTAAATTAGAAAGAATTTGTGCAATTAGGAGCCAGTTTTTCGACATTTTGTTTTTCAGCCATCATTAAATTTATTTTTTAAATTACGGTATTGATATATAACAATATTCATAAGAACGTGTCATTATAAAACTAGATACTTATTATACTTACCTAATTTTATTATAATTATTTATGACTAGCCAACCCATGCCCACTTCATTGAGAGTTAATAATAATTATGTTTCTCTAAAATTTTTGTTTATTCATATTAATATATAGCCTATATTATTTCTGATTTGTGAATTTTTCTAATTGTGAAAGAATTTTTATGATCGGTTCTGTATTTCCAAAAATTAGCACTTACAAACAAACAATCAAAATTACAAACTTTACCTCTTTATTTATAATAATAGTATTAATAAATATAGAAAAAATATACATAAAATAAGTAAATTTGTTGCTTTTTTATCTATTTATATATATAAAAAAAAGAAATCTGCATCCCCACAGAATTTAACCCAGGCCGCCCGCGTGACAGGCAAGAATTCTACCACTGGACAACCCGTACTTATACACGTAGTTACGTCTTTATATTATAAGTATGGATTGATAAACATATGTCATTATTTTTCTATAAAATTTTTATTTAATCACTATAAAAACAGCCTTTAGCACTCCTAAATAGTGTAGCTTTCTAATTGTCAAAGAGTTTTTATGATCGGTTTACTATTTCCCAAGATAAGCCCTTATCCAATATAGCCGATCTGTGCCCACTTTGTTGGGCGTTATTATCTGAACTATTTGTTTAATTATAATAAAATATAATGCACGGTTTTCGCGTAAATAAATATAAAACTATTTCCTGGCAGGGTCATTTCGTAATAAAAACATTAAATTCAACTGTAAAAATCACATTTTGCTAATTATTCTTTAATTCGATATTCTTTTAATTAGATAATAGAGACAAAAAGCAGTTTAAAAAATTATCTCGTATCCTTGTCTATATCGTAATGCGCTTGCGCGAAAGGGATACCTTAGTTCCAATACGTTACGTCAAACTTATCAATACGGCACACGTATCCGTATCGCGATCCGTAACGTATCCCGACTTTGGTACGTCAAAATTAGAAAAGAAGAAGATTCATAACCATAAAATTTGATTGACTGATTAACTGACAAGTGAGTTAAACGCTAAAAGTTTAAAAATATGGGATCCAAAATTTTTTTTCCCAGGGAGCCGTCTGCATGTCCGGTGGCACTGCAGCCTGAAGGCTTATTGTACCAAGGGATCCAAAATTGCATCCATTGTTAAATTAAACAAGTAATAAGAGCAGTTGAACCACAGTAAAATCACGAAAAAACCCGTTGGAAAAATACTGTTTGCGGTCTGTTTGACACCTGTTAGGTTGGGAGGCAAACCCTAATTAAAATTGGTTTAAGTGGTTGCATAATAATATATTGTACAACAAGTTTCAAAAAAACTCTTTGCACACAAGTATGACGTTTGTGCATAAGCCGTAGGCGAGTGTTACAAGTCATACGAGTGTGCAAAGAGTCAGAAGTCAAATGTTTTGCACATGATACTTTTTCTACGACAGCAGAAAAATAAGGATTAATTTGTGATTTTTAATGTTTTCATTATTTTTACTTTGACAGGACTATGTGAATTTTTTCATACATTGTGGGAAAAATTTTCACACGCTTATGTCAAAACTAAATGACAGAAAATAAAATATTTTTATGATGTGAAAAATTTTTACACAGTATCACAGATCATGTGAAATTATTCATTTTCAGATCCTGTTTGAAGTGCGTTTTTAGACACTTTTCATAGCAGTCGTAGAAAAGAATTTTGAATTACGTTACGTAAGTGTGCTTATAAGCCGTGCTTTTGACCGTTTTTGGTCGCCGCCGCGCAGTATTTTTTCTCGTTGCGTATACGGAGACGTATAAATGTGCATATTTATGTTGTTGCTTTTTGTCTCTAATGGTTTTTATTTATTTTCGCGAAAATCGTGCATCAAATAAGAAAAGTATAAAATCTTTTGTTCATTTGGTTATAACCATTGAGTAATTGAGCACATATGTTATTACCCGACTTCTTCGTTTTTTATTATTATTTATTTATTTTAAACTTGTTACTGACTGTTACTATTTTTTTGAAGTCGGTTTAATTTTTTTAAATGATTATTTTAAGCTTTTTAGTTTCTTATTATTACAATTAAATCGGTAATTATTCACTAAAAACACTACTAGTACCTCTTTTAGCGGTTAGCAGCAGCTTCTAACAATTTATGAGCTTTTGACAGCAATGGAGATTTAATTAAGGAATAAAAAAATATTTAACTAACCAGAACTAACTATGACCCCCATCTATACTCTGTCTGTAGTTCCTTATATTGTTCTATCAAAAACTAATAAATCGATACACAGGGAGCTGCAACAAATCGATACACACAGGGCTGCAGCTATCCGCTTGTCTTTTAGTCGGGTGAAAAAGGTTAATTTTACCCCAAGGTTGTCGATTCTGAATGCGGCCTTGATCTTTCCTACGTATGGCAGAGGGATCCTGACCTATTTTTTATAGGATCACCGCGGAAGTGCTATCTTTCAAATCCAAAAGAATTTTTAAAATTGGTCCACAAACACCAGAGTAATCGCGTAACATACACACAAAAAAAAATATGCGGCGAATTGAGAGCCTTCTCGTTTTTGAAGTCGGTTAAAAAAAATTAAACAGGCGAATTGTGAATCTCCTCCTTTTGGTCGGTGAAAAATGTAAATTTTACCCCAAGGTTGTCAATTCTGAATGCTTCCCTGATCTCTTCATTTTTTTTTTCTTTATTATCTGGACATATACCTATTTATTTGATCATATGCCTTTCTTGAGTCAGCTTTGCCGCAAAAAACTGGAGTCCTCCTTAACGAAAAAATAAGTCTGGTACCTTCCTCTCTCGCGATCCTGATTTTGTTTTTTAATGGGACCACCGCTGAACTGCCCTCTTTCAAATAAAAAAGAATTTTTAAAATCGGCCAACAAACGTATGATTAACCGCGTAACATACACAAAAAAAACATACGCGGCGAATTAAGAACCTCCTCGTTTTTGAAGTCGGTTAAAAATACTGAAAATTTCGAAATTCCGATTGCGAGCCTAATAGACTATAATTTTTAATTAGGAAAAGCAACAACTAACATTGACGTTTAAGTTTAAATTGCTTTAGTTTAGAGCCACTTTTAATCGATAACGTCGTCGCAAGATTTTATTTTGGAATGACCTCCTATTAAAATAAAATAATTTCAATTTAATGATTTTTTTAAATAATTTCTATATTTTAAAAAGTACAGGGTATCCCATTTTCGACACTTTTGCCTGGCACCTCGCATACTATTAAGGATAGAGAGTTGCGGTTTTCGCAATAGTGTGCTACTTTTTGTGAAAATAAATATGACATAAACAGATTTATCATCCCTCTTAGTTTCTAAACTACAGGGTGATTTTGAAAAGATGCATTTTTGGACACCCCTCGTACCTTAGTTGTCTGATAACTTATTGAAAAGGTAAACAATTATGAAATAGAACTTTTTACGAAGAATTTAGTCCCGTACTCAGAATTTTTATAAATATTATTGTTTTTAAAATATTGACCATAGTTGGGTTTTTAAGCTTTTTAAAAATATATAATACTTTAGGTTTATTTTTATTAACCGCGACAAAATTCCCAATTATTGAAATGTAAAAAAGGCAACATTTTAATTTTCAATTTAAGATCTGAAAAACTTTTTTAAGCAAAAAAATAATAACGATCAAAATTATAAAATTTAATACAACTGGTTCTACTAGAAAAAAAAAAATATTTTGACTTTTAACATACCCATATCATTATTTATTGTTTTTTTTTTAATGGATATAATATGCCCCACCTGTAAATTAATACATTAAAAAGTAAGAAAATGAGCTGTAAAAGAAAACGTAATATAAATATTTACAAGAAATAAAAACAAGACTAATTTAAAGGTAAAAAATTGACGGAGGAGGCCGACAGACGTAAATTTTTACCCCGTCTTAAAAATTCAAGATCCGGGACTGGTTAAAAGGTAAACTTTTTTAAAGTAAAACACTTTGTATATCATGTCACCAGCAAAAAGGTCTTTTAAAAAGCTTTATGAAAATACTACATTTGTTATATCTTTTATAGGTTTGGAAATATGGCTAGTTAAATTTTAAAAATAGCTAATAATATAATTTTCATTATACATCTACAAGTCCAAGCTGTAAACACTTAGCTTAGTATCTTAGATTATAGTCGCAATTATATCTACTATGCCTTTTGATTCTCTACTTATTACCGTTTTATTTTTGAGAATCGACCCAGTCATTCTAGAGTTACAAGTGTTTAAAGTTTAGCGTCAATTTGTACATACAGTGCGGTTTTAAAAGTCCTTTCCTCGTTAACTTTTAAATGGTCAAGATCGGATAAAGTTTTGATAAAAGGGTATTATTTAAACTACTTTTTGGGATTTGGCAAAACCAATGCCCTTAAGGCCCCCTTATTTGTTCTGTATTTAAACCAAATTTTAAACGACTCCTGTCTGGAACTTTTAAAAACAAAGTGGCCCTAGGTAGAAAATAAAAAAACGGGGTGACCTGACACCCCCTTTCCATTAAAAAAATAGTTGCTAGTGTCCCCATGGCACTAGGCCACGTAACAAAAATTATTTTTTGTCTCAAAAAGTGACACCCTTGTACTCAAATTTTACTCGATATCAATATCTCGTCTCATTCAAGGATTGTTATATTTAAACTGCGAATAGGTTGCGACACATCCTCAACTTTTAGGCGGTTTAAGGTCGGGGACGCAAGGAAGGGCACCCCACGGAGAAAAGTTGGCAAGACTGGATAAAATCAAAGCCGATGATCAATCTAGTGGCGTCTAGAATTTGCACATTTCATTTTGCATTGTTTTGAAAGTGATATTTACTAAAAGATGTAATTTCAAATGTTTTTTATTTAAAGTGAAAGAATTTACAACTTAATAATAGCTAAAAACTGTTGTGTAAACGGTTGTTCTAATAATACAATAAACTGTATATCTCCGGCACTGAAGAACATGGCCGAAAAATGGGAGATGTGACGTCATCACACGTTAAGCAATATGGCCAAATGTCGTGACCCTATATAGCCCGACTTTGGTCCCATTTAAAAATAAATAAGAGAGGACTTAACATCCTCACTGTATTTAGAGATCTTGTAACCACATATATTTAATTAAAAAAATTAGTTGACCGGTAGCACAGTGTCGTGTTAAAATCCAGAAATATCTGGTAAATTAAACTAGAGAGTATAATTTACCAGAGGATTTTTCTGGTCTGTGATAAATAATATGTTTTCATGCAATTCAGTTAAATTTAAATTCTAACATTTTATTTTGTAATTTTTTTCAAATATTACCTAGTTTTTGCTGATGTTATAAGAAGTAATCTGACAAATTTATGACAAATTAAATATTCCTGTCTATTTATAAAGACCTTGTTGAATATAGTTACAGGCATATTAAAAAATGTCTTTCTTAATACAATAAACCTCTAAAAATAAATAATTAATTGTTGGCCATGAATTTCGTAGATATTATTTGTTAACCATTAAAAGGTTTACCGACTTAAAAGTGCTTTAACCTACCGTAACAAATAAATATTTACATGTTAATTTTATGGTAGGTGTAAAAATATTCTTCAAAGATATCAGCTGCATATAATTATATAAATATCTTTCAGTCGTTAACACCTTTTTGTTTTGTATATAAAAGACAAGATATTTTTTCTGTGTTTTATTACTATAAGTTAAAGCAAGTTTTGGATATGTTTAATTAGTGGCGCAACCAGCCGTTGGTTTTTGGACTTTAGCTCCAGATTATAGGCTAATCGCAGTGTTGAGGGACTAACCTTCCCGTAGCCTCTCCACCCCCTAATACCACAATAATATGTTTGAGCTAAATACATTTTTGTCTTTGACTTTTTAACCATGCTAATACCAGGAAGATATATACTACGTTTCTATCAAATAGTTCAAGCTGGCTTGAAAACGGCTTTGAAGCGATTTCCAAGTCTACGTGTTTATTTCGGTGGCTTGAAAGTCGATTGAAAATCAAGGTCAAGCACATTTAAGGCCATCGTCGTACGCATGCGGCAGTTTTGCATCCAACTTCACAGTAGACATCAAATAAAAATCAAACCTCACTTTTTAATTTGTCCCGTTTTGTCTGCTGTTGTTGGTGTGAGCGTGTTTTAAAGTGATTCACTTGTTTTTCCACTCACATTTTGTATAAAAATGTCAAAATTATATATGAAATTGACACTGATGACGTTCGAGGAAGCATTCATCTGAAGTTAGGCAGTTATTAAGCCCGCGTGAATCGTTTATATCGTGTCTCTAATCGGCTTCAGTGAAGTCAACCCTACTTATTTTCAGGCTTGACTTGAACTTTTAAAGTCACTTTCAAACGCGTTTGTATCGCTTTTTTAAGCCACTTTTAAAAGCCGCTTTAACTCAAGCTAGCTTTAACTATTCGATATAAACATAGTGATAGAGTATTACAACAAAATAACTAGATAACGCAATTATATTCTTTGTAGGTACTATTACAATATGGGAGCAAAACAGGTGGGATTAAAAATGAGAGTAAATTCAGTCGAGTAAATATAATTTTTTTAACTTAAAAACATTGATGCTTTTTTGTAAATAATATTTTGTTTGACACAATAATTCAAACTTAAATTTATTTTAAATAGAGACATCCAATATTACTTTGACCTAGATAAAGACATTTTAGTTTTTCTTTTAAAAATGGGTTTTCGTAAATATCGCTTATTTTATTATTCTTTATTTAAGAGACAAATTGCGTCTTATTTAAGTAATCTATACTTGTTTGAAGAATATACAGAATCAGCCAGTCAGAAATGTAAACACAAAAAAATGCGTGAAAAGGAGACAGTCTTAACACTTATGCCGGCATGCAATTTTGGGTAGAAAAGCTAATAGTGCTTTGTTAAATTAATGTATAAATATAAATATATATATTTTTGACAATCACGCCGATACTATTTGAAAACTAGGAAACATTTGAAAGAAAAATGTTTTCCCAAAATTTACACATTATCAGAATAAATGAGGGCGCTCATTTCAAAGTGTACAATCCCCAAAATTGGATTTTTATCCATACTTATATATACAGTGTGTCCAAAATTGGTAGGTAATGTATTGGGATATTGGAATCTATAAGAAATAGAAGATGGTTAAATGGGGAAAGTTGTGTGCCACTCAATGGATATTATGTCGTTTTAATGATGGCTGTATCTTGTTTCGTTTTTGAGTAATTTTGAAAAAACTAAAAATGTGCATTTTAGAAAGAGTGCTGTAGGTTTTTATTTTAAAAATTTTTTGGAGTCTGTAAAAAATATTATAAGGGCAACTTTTTAAAAGCAATACATTTCTGTATTCAGATTTTAATTATGACGTTTCGGGTTTAAGATACTATCATTACTTTTCGTTTTTCTTATGGTAGCATTTTGCTTTTTGCACCTTTTCAAAAAACACATGTTTTTCCTTTAAAATGTTGTACAACACTTTATAGGTATTTTAAATTTTTATGTCAAAAATCGTCAAAATTAATTTTTTGTAAGAGTTGGCCATGACTGCGGAAGCCATTAGGTCTAGAAACAATTTCCATTCAATTTCCAATAACGACCTATGTTGGGAAAGGTAATGTAAAGTTTACTTCTAACTTTAATAAAATAATATAATTAAAATATGATTTAATTTTATCAATTATCATTAAATCATATTTTAATTATATCAAGCTGTAAATTTTTTTATCAGAAATGTGTGTATATGCTTAAAAACATGTTTTTTATTACCCATAACATAACATACAAAAACCATATTCATTATGTCTTTCAATTAGTACAAACACAATAAAAATACCAAGTTTTACTTACATAATAATCTGTAAAAAAACAATGTTCTCCACAATTATTACCTACCTACTATTTTAAACTTATTGCATGGTTGTCGCTATTTTTATATTTTTACTTATTAATAACCATAGTTATGTTAAAAAAAAAACAAAATTTTAAAAAAGTTTAAATTTGTGATAATAGCTCATGTATATTTGCATCAAACTTTAGATTATACGAACTATTTTTAAAAGATACAAATTAAAACCAAAAAAACAGTTTTTCTACTTTTCTTGAAAACTTTTGAGGTTAGGGTAAAAATGATTATTATATAAGTGGTAGGTTTTTAATGTCAACAACTCTTACATTTTTTTTCATTAGGATCTTTTTTTCACCTTACAATTGCAAAAAAACATTTTTATCCTTAAAAACCACCCCCTTCACCCTCTAACGCATTATTTTGGTTCGAAAGTGTTTTTCTTACATAGTTATGAAGCACAAAACAAAACTTCACCATTGGTTGCTGTAAGGATTTTTTTACGACCATTTCTACTGCTATTTCGCCTGAGCTAAAATCATACACTTTTTTTATTTTTTTTTACGGATTTTATAAGGGCAGAAGAAATATCTTTTAAATTATTTGTGTTATGGCTAGATCAAAAATATTATGATTATGATGTGTATTTAACGTGACCATTTATTATTTGACTAAAAACGAGACATTGGTGCATTTAGGCCAAATAAGCGGTACTCAACAAAGAAAAAACCTTTTTATTGTTATCAAGTAAAGTCACTAAGCTTAAAAAGTTACAAATTAAACTATGTATATACCCGAAATATTTATTTATATTTATATTTTTCCAGAATAACAAATTTGCTTTTATGTAGCTGAAGATGGTTTCAAAGTTAAAATACTCCTTTTACCACGTTTTTTTATATTCACTTTAATTATTAACATTGTCTTTTAGGCTGTGAGCCAGGTAAAAATTTGGTTACTTTTTCCCTCTCAGCCCAGAACTCGTAAATGCTGTAAAAGGGTTGTACAGGGTTATTGATTAGATTTTGACCACCCCTGTAACTTTTTTATTTTTTAAGCTACGGACCTGATTTTTTTACCAATTTATAGGAAATAAAACGTTTTTTTTAGGAAAACAAGAAAATAATTTACCGAGTGTCACAAAAAATTTGGACATATCCAATGTTACTTTTTTTTTAATGGAACACCCTATATATTTGTAAAAAAGTTAAAGAGCCCTTAGAGACCTTTTCAAAAATATATAACATGATGTATTTATCTTTCATAATTTTCCGAGCTATGAAATATTAAATATTATTATTCACTTATAGATTTAAAAGGAGGTTTTCGAAGTTATTTTTCAACACTCTTATAGTCTAACAAATCATAGACTAAATCTTAACTAAGTCAAGTATACCTTCAATACGTAAGTTTGCCCTGAAACTCATTATTATTACTGTTTTTATTAATGGAATAATTCGTCTTACCTACTCGTAGTTGGCGCTGAAAACAAAGATGTTACAAGACGTCAACTTCCATATTATTTTATTTAATTAGTGACAGCTTATTAAAATGCCTTTCACAATAGAGGAAAACCGGGATATTTACGAAATATTTATAAATACTAATTACAATAAACGTCAAGCGCAGTTACAATATGCTAGGCGATATGGAGAATAAATAATTATTCCTAGATTGAATACTTTTCGTAATGTTTACAAACAGGTAACGGAAACACTATCATTTAAGAGAAAGAAACAAATAATAACTCGAGATGAAAACTACTATTATGACGAATTGAATATTGTGCTACATGTTCAAGGTAAGTTATTTTGGGTTTCTTTTTTTTCAAAACTCCCGATTTTTAGAAATCCGTGCACTTCCATATCCAAGGCTGCACTAGAACTAGGAAAAACTTATAAAATACAGAATACATTAGCCAAATGTAAATTTCACCCCTACAAAATTTTACCAGTCCTGTATTTAACAGTTGAGCATAAAAGAAACCGATTAGATTTTGCTCGGAATATGATGAATCTTTTAAAACAAGATGGTCTTTTATTTAACAAAATTGTTTGGACTGACAAATCAGTGTTTTCAACGGTTTTAAAAATTTAATAGACGGAATAGTCATGTTTGGGCTCAGGAAAACCCCGTGCTATTAGTCAAGTTAAACGTTCTGGTCGTTCATCCGTAAATGTGTGGTGTGGAATTTTAAATAACAGGGTAATAGGACCCATATTTTTAATGGTTCTTTAAACGGAGACCGATATTTTGATTTAGTCCAAGATGTTGTTAAAAATTTTCCAGACAATAATGAAGTTTTGTGGCAACAAGATAGTGCTCCTTGCCATAATATCGGTCTTGTAACTCGTGTCCTAAATATTTCCCGTCTGGCTTGGAAAATTTGGCAGTATAAGATAGCCCGCTAATAGCCCAGATTTGACAGTTATGAACTTATTTCTGTGGGGTTACCTCAAAGTAAGAATTGGACCAGATGGCACCCTGACAATGACACTTGAAAACATCCGACGTTGTATAACAGAAGAGATTGCGGCACTAAACACTAATAATCAAGGTCACATTTTGGCTGCGATAGAGAGACAAAAACGCATCTATTTAAAATGTATTCGAAGTGGATGGGGTAGTTTAACATTATTATATTTATTTTTGATTTTCATTTTTAGTATGTAGTAGTTAATAGTAGATTAATAATACCTACATTATACATAGTTGTTAAAACACTCTTGTAATTATTATTGTGTCATTATTTGTAATTTTAAACTCTGATAGCTCAAAAAATATGAAAGATAATTACATCATGTTATATATTTTGAAAAGGTCTCTTTAAGGGCTTTTTAACTTTCTACAAATATACAGGGTGTTCTTCTGTTAAAAAATATTAACATTGATTTGTCCAAATTTTTGGGACACTCGGCGAATTCTTGCAAGTCTGGACGCCCCATAAGGTTTTGCTATATTCAAGTTTTCTGGCGGTTATCGAAACCGGTACAATTTTGGGTTCCAGAGTTTGGCTTGGGGACTCTGTGACGTTGTTATAAAAGGGATACTCTCGTTAAAAACGGGACATCTGGTTACTTTAGTATGACCTTATTTGTTTTTATATTCCCTTGACCAGAAAAAAAAATATATATAATTTAAATTTATGTTGCAAATATTTATTATTACGAGTTATAATATTACGTTAACCAAAATATTTTCAATATTTACATGTAAGCAAAGTATTGCGTACAAAGGAATTTCAATAAAAGAAGGTAGGTATTTTCACAAATGCTTTATGTAGAATTAACCCGGTAATTTATTGATTGTGGGTGGAAGAATTCCAAATAATTATGAAATTAGTTACACAAGTAAATTAAAACAAAATACTGAATATGTCGCTAAATCTATTACGAAAAAACATTACTTATCAGTAGATATCTAAACAAAACTTACTTAAAAGCAAATTTAATTTCTGATTTGTAAAACTCAATTTAAAATATGTTTTTGGGATATAAATACTAAACTACAACTTGAAACAATAATACTAATAATAATGGTTCAGAATTATTTTTGTAATGTTATATTACCTGATAAAAAAAATTATATTTACAAAACTAAAACTCACTAAGTGACATTTATGGTTCGGGAAATAACAACGATTTTATACAAAATTTGTAGTGAAAAGAAATAATAAACTCGGTCACGAGTTGTTGATCTACCATAGTATATAAACTTCGTAGTATTAGGAACTAGTATTTGTTTATACTTGAAAACGGTTACAGAATATGACTGCACGAAACGTTGTGAGAATAGTTAAAATAAAGACAATGAAAGTCAGAAATTCTTCTAGTATCATTTCAATGAAGATTTAGGAATGTGAAAATTTTTACTATAAATTACTTTTTTATCTTTTTGACATCCCACGAAGGCATATGCCTAAATACCAGGGTACCGTGGGTGTCGGGTTATTAGATGTTTAACCCATCGTTCCCCTGTTCCGTCAACGTTGTCCAAACTGAAACATGCAGTTATGCATCTTACAGCAACTTTTTAGACAACGCGGTAGTGCCACCACGGTCGTTATTTTTTAAATAACTACTACCTAAACATGTCTCCTCCGCTGGGAATCGAACCGGCGACCTCTGGCTTCGAAGATCAAAGCTCTGTCCACTGCGCAACAGGGGAGACAGACTCTAAAAATGTTCCAAAATTTTCTTTCTAACAAAATTACTTGGTGACTTTAACCTTTTAACCGACCATATACGGAATCATACAGTTAAAGCCAAATTTCTGAAAGGAAATAGAATTGCGACCTGCGAGGTGGATAAACCTTGCCTCCCTGACCATGTTCCATACCGTTTGGTTTTTTATTAAACCATTATCTTTTATCTATTTATAAAATAAAATAAAAAGCAAAAGTCAGTAATATAAAAAGTCATTTAAAAGAAATGCAACTTTTGATACAAATCATTCTAAGTAATAGATGTTTTGCATATCTAGAGCCCACTTTTGGATTTGGAAAAATGGTATTATTAAGAATAATATAGGGTAGTTGCGGCTAATAATGCCTGTCAAGGTAATAAGGCCTAATTAACAACAATCAATTTAAAATAATCGGTGTCCCTCAAGGGCATATTTACATGTAGAGGATACGCAGATGGTGATTTAGGCTTGTTACAGTGCGTTAGCTTGCTCGCTGTCACTGGTAGGACGCCATTTATACAGGGTGTCCCACCATGAACTGCCGCGATATTTTGACAGCTCTACCACTTCCGGTTGATGCCGAAAGTTAATTTTAACTTCTTTATTTTAAATGGAACACCCTATATATTATTTAATGTTTCGATTCTACAAAATTTTAAAATAATTTATGTATAATGTTCTATACCTAAGTCCAACTGTTTTGGAATTATTTTAAATTTTATGTCAAAAATGACGTTTGCAAGACATCACATAACCATCAATTCTCTTCTTAACAAAAGCCTTTAATATAAGTTGGGGATGGATTCCTTGGAAAGAAAGAACGTCTTTGGTAGGCTGTGTACCGATATTTTTACAATTAATAAATACAAAGTGGTCGAAAATAATCGGAAAAAATTATAAAACAAAAGTCATTTTTTTTCAAATGAAACCCCTATCTTTCATTACTTTATCCTATTAGATATTGGAAACAAGGATAAGTTTGTATAAAGATGTCTATTCCAAAACTTTATAGTCTTTCGAAATATTAACGATTTAATTTTATCTTTTCTAACAATGCATTAGGTACGGGTAGGTACAGGGTAGTTGGCTTTGACGCCGCATATTGTTGTCAAGGCCATTTAGAAACCAAACTAAGCCGCTTTTTAAAAGCATTGTTAAAATAAATAAATATTAAATTCTTAAAATTAAAAAACTATAAATTCTTGAAATAGACCTCCTCAGTATACAAAAGTTATCCCTTATCTTTGATGCTTAATAGGATAAGGTAAGAAAGATAAGGGTACTCATTCAAAATTAACTTTAAGGGTTTTGTCGTAATAATTTTAATTTTTTTGACAACTTTGTATTTAATAATTGTAAAAATATCAATACAAGTCTGCTAAGTAGTTCTTTCATTACGAAAACCCAACCTCAACTCATATTAAAGGTTTTATTTTAGAAAAAAACTGATGCTTATGTAATGGCGTTATAAACGTCATTTTCAACAGAGAAGATTTAAAATAAGGGTCAAAAAACGGTTGGACTTAGGTATAGAACGTATACATAAATTATGTTTAGAACTTTACGCAGAGTCTAACAAATAAATAATATATGAGGGTATTCCATTTAAATAAGGATGTTGACTTTAACTTCTAATATAACCGAAAGTGGTAGAGACTGTCCAAATATGCTGGTTGCCTGCCCACAGTAACTTTATTATTTTACCAAATTTTTAAAATTTTTCAAAGTGTACTTTGTGAGAAATCGATCGCGGTAGTTCCCAGTGGGACACCCTGTAGTGAGGGGTAGTGAGTGCGGCACTGAATAATAAAGAATGGTTGAACTTAATTGCAAGTATATTTCTAATATTTTACCTACAAATAAAAATTTGTAATGTAGCTTTTATTATTATTTGTTTTGAAAACATTTTATGTTCAAAAAAATGTATCATGCCTCAGACATGATTCATTCATTTTTTTCATTATACACGTTGTTGGCGGTTATTAGGCAGGCCTATCAAATTTGATCATAGGCCTTATTATCCCCATTTTTCATCAACATTTTTTGGTTTATAATGAATTTTATCCTTATTTTTACAACGCTAGAAAGTCAAATAAGTAATTCGACCTATGTGCCAATTGAATTATTGTTATATTTACTAACTATACTACCGATACTAAAAACTGACATGGTCTAAACGGAGGAACGCTGAACCCATATAAAGTCAGCTAAAAAGTTAAAGGTTTTAAAATATCGTCAGTTTAAAAAAAAACAAAACTTATTCAAAAATCCTTGCTTAATGAGAACAAGAAAACATTTCTTTTACAGAATTAAAGTGAGGTTAACCCTTTTTAAATAGAACAGCCTGTATATTATGTCATCATTAAAAAGGTCTTTGGAAAAGCTTGATAAATAAGCACATTTAATATATATATCTTTAATAGTCTTCGAAATAGTGACTGACTTAAATCTGAAAATAGTAGATATAATTTTTATTATACCTAGTACATACCTACAGCACAAAAGGTGAGATGTAGCTGTAAAGGAAATTATACCTAGATTTAAATGGATATATTCCTGAAACTATTAAACATATATATATCAAATGTGGTATTTTTGTAGAAGCTTTTTTAAGACGTTTGTAATGGTGACATTATATACAGGGTGTCCTATTTAAAAAGTTTACCTTTTCATTTTTCTTGAGTTTTTAATGTTCATGGGCTTACTTTTTTCTGCTCAAATTAAACTTTAATGCAGGATGTTTTTTCTTTTCTTCTTGGTTATTAAAAGAAGTTGGAAAATAAAAATAAAAACCCTGTACAATTTTTATTTTATTTTAAATCTCCTTATTAGCTGCACCTACCTTATGTTAGCAAGACAAACTTTTATATACTAAAAACCTTGTTGCAAATTACAACTTTAAAACACTAAGCTAGTATGATTAGAACCCCTAGAGGTCTATACATCAAGAGGTAATAAAACCAGACACAACATAAATGAAGATAGGTAGGTCATGTAATAAAAAAGATTGTTAATCAATTTGCCGTAAACGTAATAAAAATTCTAATTTAAATTTAAAGTGTAAAAGAAAATATTTTACATAATTAAACAGTTTTAGCTAAGAATTAAATTAGCATATATAGTTATTTTTCCAAAACCATCTACATTTTTAAGTATCTGTATGTGCTTTAAATAAGATGGAAAAAAATCATAAAAAATTGTGTCGCCTTAAACCCTGTAAAATTGGCCATTTTCAGAAATTTTAAAAAATGAATCAAAATCACATTCTATGTTAAGAAAAAAACAACCTGAAGAGTTATTTTTTGAGAGCCGGGGAATTATGGAAAGTACGGAAGAGGTGGGAGTGGGGAAACGTACCTTTTGCGACAAGTAAGGAACATACCTACTACTCTCATGAACTTCCATTGTTCTGTCTGTCTGACGTTTTGAATGCTGTCTATATCCAAGGGTTAACACTTAAAAACGGTTGGAGATAGTTACCATCCAAAACGTCGTGTATCAGTTAAAATAAAAAAGTAAGGAAAGCTTAACATTTCTATTATTATGTGAAAAAATGCCCACTTAGAAAACCATAAAAGGTTTCTTCTTGTTTACGCTTCTGCAACTGCAAGTAAATAACGTACTTCTTTTAGTACAGAGTACCCTTCGAGTAACGTCAGACCTGTAAGGCTGAAAATTTGTATAGTGATGAGTCCTAGCATACTAAGTACGAAAATCATGACCTGGCAGCCATCAGCCGTGCACATCATCACCCTGTACATTTTTGAAAGTTTAAAAAAATAAAAAACTTAAAGCTGTAAGCTTAAAACTTTTCTAGGATTTAGTTTATTTATAGTAAGGTTTGAAAAAAATTGACAGGCGTTTTCGATGAGCACAAGTACCTGCCAGGCGAACTGAAGGGGTCACTGATTTGAATGGCCATATTTCCAAAACAAAAAGTTAGATGTATCCAGTCGCGCTTGTGGCTTGCTCCCGCGTGTCGGCCTTGTCGATCACCGGAGTAAAGCAGCAAGGAGCGCGGCCTTAAGTTGGAGGGTGACCGGGCTTTGTCGGTTTTGGGCAATGGCACGCGGTGTTGTGCTCGGGCGTAATAGACCGAGCCGCAACCATCCAAGTTATGGAATAAGTGGGGTGTGAATGAGAAGAAGTCAAGGCACAATAAGCCTTAAGACTGCAGTGCATCACCTAAGGGGGGGCGACAGTCGAAACCTGGGTGAGATGACCCCGAAAAGGTGGTAAAACCAACCAACCATGTACCTAATGTGGTATTTTTAAAATCTTTTTAGTGGTAATATAATATACAGGGTAATTCATTAAAAAATAATCTTTTTTTTTTCCACCCTGTATAATATCACCAGTATCACCATTAAAAAATCTTTAAAGAGCTTTAGGAAACACCACATTAGGTACATCTAACTTTATTAGTTTTGGAAATATGGCCATCCAAATAAGCCACATCTTCACTTCGCCTGGCAGGTACTTGTGCTCATCGAAAACGCCTGTCAATTTTTTCAATCCTTACTGCGAATGAAGAAAAATTTTAAGCTTATAGCTTCAAGTTTTTATTTTTTATTATTTTTTTACCTTTCAAACATATACAGGGTGATGATGTGCACGGCTGATGCCTGCCAGGTGATGATTTTCCTACTTAGCATGGTATGACTCATTACTATAAAAATTTCCAGCCTTACAGGTCTAACGGTAATCGAAGGGTTTACTAGCTCTGAGACTATATTAATATTATATACTAATTATGTTAACCAATTAAACATTATTTGGCCTATAATTTTTTTTTTTTTTTTTTTGTTACAATTCAGTGTTTCTTTTAATTTATTTTCAGCATATAGTGCGGAAAATTTTAACATTTTCAATGGGAAAACGATTTAATATAAATAAAGCACTAATTAAACTTAAGTTAATTAGTGCTCTCAATTCATGAAAAGTTGATGTTTTTGTGGTAGTTTAGACAGGCACGATGTATTTCATTTACACCGGCAAATCGACTCCATATCATACAGGGCGTGCTAAAATTACTATTATTTCCGTTATTCTTAAAAGGAGTCAAAAGATAATTTTTTCAAATGAAACCCCCTGTATATTACTCAATAAAATTAAAGATGAAGAAGAACGCTTTAAGATGACATATCATGTCCCTATACCTAAATCATCAAGTTTTCTTAATAACTCCGCTTTTTTGTAAAAAAATATTTTTAAAAGAATTTAATGTTAAGTAACCATGGAAATATCAAGCTTATGACAGTTTGGTGACTTTGAATTTTATGAAATTATTTATTTTACACGGACAGTGTGATCAAATCATTGCCAGAAGTTGAAAAAATTTAACCAAATGTATCCTGAATTAAGACCAATGAACGAGAGGAAGTTTGTACGACTACAAAATAATTAAATTAACATGTGAAAGTACAGAAAATAACATAATTAGGACGAATTAAAATAACAAAATTGTAAACAAAATAACAAATTTTTAAAATAAATGCTAAAAATGTCCATTACATTCTGAACATTTTAAAATGTTCTTTTGTACACGGCTCGTGGTTGCTTTTTCAATTTGATGGGGATTCAGATCTTTAATACACCGCACTATTCGCCGTCGCAGTTCATCTTTAGTAGGCACTGGAGTAATGTACACCCTTTCTTTTAAAACACCCAAAAAAAAGTCAAGCTGCGTGAAATCGGGTGATCTCGGTGGCCAATCCCATGGCCCCAAGCGCCTAAACCAACGATCGTCAAACATTTCGTAAAGTTCCCTGGAAACTTCCTGGGTACAATGAGCTGGCGATCCGTCCAGTTGAAACCACGAATTCCTATATTCCTCTAAAGACAAATTATCGACAAAAACGGTAACAGTCTTCCTTAGTATTTTGAGATATCTCTGAGCATTGAGTGTGTCATCATAAATAAAAAGCTAATTTTATTCTTCTTAAAAATACAGAAAACATTAAGTTTATATTTTTCTTGAAACCCCATTTTTTTTATCACGTTTCATTTTGGAAGATTATTTTAAAGACTGTCAATAACTGTTTATAAGTTACTTATAAAAGTCACCAAAGTGTCATAAGCTTGATATTTCCATGGTTACTTAAAATTAAATTCTTTAAAAAATAATTGTTCACAAAAAAGCGGCTTATTAAGAAAACGTGATGATTTAGGTATAGGGACATGATATGTCATCTTAAAGCGTTCTTCTTCATCTTTAATTTTTTTTGAGTAATATACAGGGGTTTCATTTGAAAAAATGATCTTTGACCCCTTTTAAGAATAACGGAAATAATAGTAATTTTAGCACGCCCTGTATGATATGGAGTCGATTTGCCGGTGTAAATTAAATACATCGTGCCTGTCTAAACTACCATAAAAACATCAACTTTTCATGAATTTAGAGCACTAATTTACTTAAGTTTAATTAGAGCCATGTTTTGGACCATATTTAACACAAATTATTTTTTATCTCGAAAACCGATAGAGATAGGTATAGGGCAATATTAACAAAAAGTATTATAATAAAAGGGCGAATATAAAAACTTGCAAAATGCATTCCAACTATGGTATTACACCATCAAGAGTTTTACTATTATTGCTTAAATATAAAGATTTGCAAAACAATTATTAGTATTTAAAAAAGCTAATTTTATTCTAAAAGTACTATTATTATTCTAAAGTACCACAGATTTTTATTAGGTTTCTTATTACTATTCAACGAATTCTGATGCGTTTTTGTAATAGATAGAGTGATACTAGAGGAAGGTTTATATGTATATAATAATATCCAAAATCTTCACGGCATAGGAAAGGGGAATTGTTGTACTCCGAATTTAACGCGTAATATATATATATATATATATATATATATATATATATATATATATATATATATATATATATATATATATATATATATATATATATATATATATATATATATATATATATATATATATATATATATACGACAATGCGCAAATAAAATAGTTTTGTTTTGCATGATGTACAATTAATTAACCACCCAGTATAATCTTTACAATAAAATAGAATAACCTATAAACTATTTTTTTCTAGTATAAAAGGCTAAACTTTGCTATTTTATGAGAAATTATTATGGGAAATTATTTCGGAATTATGTGGGAATTATTAGGGTATTATGTAGAATAACTAGGAAATTATGGGAAATTATTGGGGAATTATTGGTAGGTCTGGGGAAGTATACTTCAAAGAGAGTTTTTTTAATATTTGGGGAGGTGGTTTTCCCTAGTTTCTTTTCTTTAATACAATAAACTTTTTTTTGCTATTATAAAAGGCTTAATTTTTAGCTTTTTTATAAAAAATTATTATGATGAATTATTTCTTTTCAAAAAATATTTTTTGCTATCGGGCTAGATCTGTTTTATGGCGACGCGACGATATCTGAATTTGAATTTAGATTCAATGGATCAATAAATTTAACATCCAAAAACGTATAGTTAGACAACGTCACAAACTATTAAACTTGTTCATTAAAAAATGTAATCTGAAAGGCAGACCTAAGCATTGAATTAATTTATATGTATAAACTAATTTATATTATTCTTTTCATCATAGGTGTTTAGCTACCGGCACGACCCAGATACATTTTGGTGATAGAAGAGAAGTTTTAATCTTTATTTATTAGCTAATAAAGAACAATTTTACATAAAAAGTGTAACAAACAGGTTAGGTGTGGTATGTTTAGGAAGTCGTTACTTTAATGTGTTTTTAAGTAGATTGGATTTAGAGAAATAGTGAGCCTGTGGCAGTTGTGCTGTGGCACGAGCAGAATGTATTTACTAATTTAAAGAAGCAGCAGATTTATTGCTTTTATTAATAATTATGGCTAGTAAAAACACAACAAGAAAGTATTGCATGTTTTGTTTATACAAAATGATTTGCTAGAAAGTGTATATACAGTGTGTCTACGAATTAAAAAAACTATACCTGTATTTTTTTGTTTTTAATATTCCGAAGAAAAGTTACTCTGCATAAAAGGTTTTACCTTGTCTGAAATGCTTCACCAAATAAATCCCTCATACTTTATCTGGGCTACCCGAATTTTTCTCTCTTATTTTAACTCTACACTCTATGGGAAAAATATGGGCAGCTTTCGATTTTCAATCCTAAAAAACTTTCCTATACCAAATTTGGTCTAAGAATGTTTAATGTTAAAGAAAATATTTAAAAATAACCAAAATTAAATTAAAACTTTGACACCATGTATCTTCCAAACGGCAACTTTTGGACAAAGGTAAATTGCATTAGATCGCTATATTTTTGTCCAAGGAATTTGTGGTAACTTTTTGTACACACCTTTTAGAGACACCCTGTATATTTTTGAAACTATCTAATTAAAAAACATAAAAAAGTAACCATTTTTTTCTTTTGATTATGGTTTCAAGAAAATTTTAAACGTTAAGAAAAAAATTTAACGTTAAAGAATGTATGTTTTCTTAAGTTAATGGAAAAAAAAGTATTTTTAGAATTAAAGCGTTTAAAAATCACCTTTAATATACTGGGAGATTTGAAAGTAGGGAATGTTAAGCAAAAATAAGAGCCTAATCTTTGTCCCATGTCCCAGCGACCAGTTCGCACCAGATTAGGGTACTTGGTTGATTATAAAGTGATGTTGGATGTGTTCGTCCGAGCAGAGTGAACTTCGCGGAAGTCGGTTTGGTCGTCTATTCACTTCAGCACCCCTCACCTTCCAAGTGCGGAATGGTAGGTTAATGGCTATGCCTGGTCCCTACTGTACTGAGCAGTCTACTGTCAACTGATCGATCGTATACCTTCTCATTGTAATTCCTCGTGTTTCGTCCTGGCTGGGACTCATCAGTAGGGTGTGGGGCAGATATCTTATCTTGCCAAATCCTAGAACACTCTTATGGCGATAACACCGGGACGCCGGAAAGTTAGTCGTGAAGGCAGTTGTTTGGGTAGATAAGATGTCTGTCCCACATCCTACTGATGAGTCCCAGCCATGACAAAACACGAGGAATTGCAATGAGAAAGTATACGATCGATCAGTTGACAATATACTACTCAGTACAGTAGGGACCAGGCATAGTCTTTAACCTACCATTCTGTACTTGGAAGGTGAGAGGTGCTGTTAAAATGTTAACTTTTTGTTAAATAAATCGTTACATTTAATGTTACTACTTACATGCATTTGCATAATTGTTCCAAAAAGTGCAAAATGGGTTTAACTTGGTTTTTGCCCAAAGTACTTTACAGGGTGTCCCAACTCTATTTATACACGAAAGATCTTTGCGCCTGTACAAGATATAAAAAGAAACCTAAATTAATAAATATTTATTAGGATACACTTTTTTAATAATAATACTAGCAGTGCTGTTTCTGGGCCTTTTTTATCCCGTGCAGAAGAGAAATTTCCGCCTCCTTCTAGTGCAAAAAATGTATTGGCCGCTAGAAAAATATATTAAAGGCAAAAAAAAGGGTTTTTACTTTCACAATATAAAACTCAATGCTTTATTGAAGTCTTCCACATTAATTTTAACCTTTTTTTCCTTCCTAAATGTTTTTTAAAAGCAGAAAAAAAAAGAAAAAATGTCTTCACTATTACAATACATAACTAAATTCTTTATTGAAGTCTGCCACATTGATTTAAACATTTTTTCTTCCTAAATACTTTTGAAGAGCAAAAAAAGTCACACCCTTCCATTCCACTGTCGGTGTGAAATTATATAAATAATATTTAATAATAACAACAGAAAAAGAATCATCTGGTTAATAGTTATTTTTCACGACATCGTTAACCATACATGTTGGTGGTAGGGGAAACCTTACATTTTGTAGGACAATTTTTTTCTTGGTTTATTTAGATAATTATCTTGAACATTAACAAAGAAAATTCCTGTTTGTAATAAATTTTTGATATGAGTCAGACCAATACACTTAATTCCTGCTACCTTTGTAAGTTACCATTAACGAAAATTGTTGTAAGGAAAAAAGTTAGGCGTCTTAAACAAAACTTAAACAAATTTTAACGCTTTATTTAATTCTACAGTAAAAATGTAGAATATACTTTACGTCAAATATTGCTGGTTTTTGAGATATCAACAAAAGGTTGATTTATTTATAAACGATTAAAAGTGAAAATAATATTGTTTTGCATTTTAATTATTTTTAAATAATTTAGTTACTGTTGGAGTGACAAATTATAATATGATAACCTGTGATTAATTATCTTTTATTGTAAAAACTACTGATATGTCAGCTATTTACTTTAGTTTAGATACGCATTTACTTACTTTCCCTAAAAACTAGCCATAATTGACGTATTGCTGTATTTTACATGCAAGTAAGTAAATATGTGTCTAAAATTTACTGAAGTGCTCACACACCTATTAGTAGGTAATTCTTACAATGAAAGGTTAGTAAATAACGTAATAATAAATTATTTGTCCCTTTAACAGTACCTAACCGAATTATTTAAAAATAAGTAAAAGCAAAATATAAGCATTTTCTTTCTTCATTTTTTATCGTTAATGACTATATCAACTTGATGTTGATATCTCAAAAACAAGTAGTAATTGATGTATAGTGTGTTATACATTTTTAATGTAGAATTTAATAAAGCCTCCAAATTTGTTTAAATATACAGGGTGTATCGTTTAAAAATCCTACTTGACAATAAAAATTCTGTTTTTAAGACACATTGTACATTAACTAATACGGTTAATAAAAAGTGTATCCAAATAAACATTTTTTAATTTAAGTTTAGGTCAGGATAAAAATTTTGACAAGCTAACATATCAACAGAAATTAGCATAGACTCCAAAACTTCCCAGTTGTAATCAGACACGAGAGGCCTTCAAAATAAGCATCACTTTATCCCCATTTGTATTTTAGAATTTTGGGGTGAGTCTCACCCTTGCTAAAGAGTGGAGGTAAAAGTGGCAAAATATGATGCTTCCTAAAAACAAAAGGTAATTTTCTAGAAAATGGGAGCAACTCCGATTTTGACGAAATTTGGTATACGGAGGTTTTGGGGCGCTGATCACGAATCTGAAAGAATTATTTGGCGGAAACGTTTCGTTCTCGAGATATCCATCATCAAAGTTCAAATTTGAACTAAGCTTATTTTCACTATATTCCCCCTTCTTTTTGCACACAATTCTTGATTTAAAGCTAAAGTGTCACACAATATTTGATTTTTACCTTTTAAAACCCCGTTTTTCTACGTTTTTACATAATTTTTGCATTAAACTGCATAGCTATACTTTGAATCATTTTAATCCCAATTTGCCATGAAGCCCTATGTGTATGTATGGTTGCCGGATTATCAAGAAAAGCCACGCAATTTAATTAAAAATAATGTAAAAAACGTAGAAAACGGGGTTTCAAAAGGTGAAAATCAAATATTGTGTGACACTTTAGCTTTAAATCAAGAATTGTGTGCAAGAAGGGGAATATAGTGAAAATAAGGTTAGTTCAAATATCAGCTTTGACGATGGATATCTCGAGAACGAAAAGTTTCCGCCAGATTATTCTTTCAGATTCGTGATCAGCGTCCCAAACCCCCATATATCAGAATTTCGTCAAAATCGGAGTTGCTCCATTTTCTAGAAAATTACCAAACAAAAATTTACTTGTCTTTTTTTTAATGAGTTGGAGTGCCAAAATCGGCTGTGTTTTACTTTTAAATGGTCACATTATATATCACAAATTAAAAATAAGTTGTTTGCTATGACCACATCCTAAAAAACGTTTTGTTATGCACTTAAATCACCCTGTATAATCCCATTTTAACTTATGGAATAAATAATTGCTTACACGCTCAGCACCCATAAATTACACATTAGGAAGTAGCAATTATTAGGCGACAACAATAAAAGAAAGTGAAATTATTTCAAGCATAAGGTGTAAAGATTCTTAATATAGTGTGACCGAAAAAAGATAGGTTTATTTCTAAAAAATAACTAGCAAAAAATGCCTCTGGTGATGCCGTAGAGACGAGAAAGATACTTGTCTTTTTATCATACATATTAGTTTTGTAATGATGAGATAATGACATGTTTCTTATTTTTTCTTATGCTCACGATCAAGAATTTTGTTGCAAAATAGCAAAAACTCATTTATAATAATATAATTTTTTTAAATAATTCAGCGCTTATAACAAGAATAAAAACTTTTTGCTTTATAGATGCACTTTAAAAAAGCTTGGTTAATACATTTCTACAACTTTCTTCTTCCTTTTTATTTTTATTCGACATGCGTATATCACATTTACAAATGTCTCTGAAAAGTTAAGAGATCAGCACCCGTACTCTGTAACGCAATAGAAAAGAAATTTCCTTTCTATGCAATGTAAATCCATATGGACATTTCAGGAAATTTCTTTTCTATTGCGTTACTAAGTACAGGCTTAGTATGAAAAAATATATACAGTACCCGAAAAAAGTTCGCAACATATTATGACAATTTTTCTCATTACAAGAATTGCCGATTTTTTTTTCTGAGCAATCGCCTTTGCAAGTTCGAGAACCTAAAAATTGATTTTTACATGTCTGTGGACATCGGTATGGCGGAAAATTAAAAAAAAATGAGATGGAATAATAAAAAAGTGGGGTAAAATTACAAAATAACGAAAAAAATCAAAGAATAAAAAGAACTAATGTTTACCCTAATGCAAAGTTTAAAACATTTATTTAAAAAACGAATTTTCCATTGACCAGGAGATATTCGGATGGCCACCTTTTTATGCTTTCAATATTTACGATAACATTTCCTGAAGTCAATTAACAACACATGACAATGTAAGACCATGTGTAATCTATCGGTCTATTCCCGTTTGGGGCACGGTCTTTCCCGTTTTGGGCACGATTCTAAAATTGACCTGCAGAAGATATGCTTGCATTTCCATTTGAAGCACTAATGGTGGGAATAGAAATCTTAAGAGAATTTATAAAGTGGGTATTAGTCTTGGGATTAATGAAGGGTTTAAATAAAAAAAATGCTTACCAGAACTAACTATTCGTCTTGGGCTTAATTAGGGAATTAAAAAAGGGTTTGCTTACTATAACTATCCATTCGTAATTTCCTAAAACTGTTTTAATTACCCTGTCGGGCGCCGTACCCAAGGAAAATAAACTTTTTAATATGGAGCGCTCGATCCCATTTAAGCCTATGTTCGCTAAATTTTGTGACGTAATTTTTTCCCTTAATTATTTGTTTACAATCGTACTGGAAGGTTTTTTTCGAGGTTTTGTTGGTATTTTTTGCTTTTTAGCCATTGGACTTTTATATATGTCTAGTTTTTACTGTTACTAGATAAATTGAGTAGTTATTAGTACTGCAGTTACAGAGAATTTTAAAACTTGTAAAGAGAGGTCACTGACCTTTGAATATTTTTACAGGAATTTACGTTTAAATCGTTACTGAGGATAAGATACAATTTTTTTATGTTTTTTTAGTGATTTTATTTTATGGTATGCAAGTATTGGTTTATTTTGTCAGATAAAAAAATATAATGGCAAAAAGGTGACGTCACTAAAAGTTTACCTTTCTTGCGCCAGTACCTACCTGCTTAACGGTGTGGTGTCAAAATTTTCTTATTACATAATTTTACTCTTCGATTACCCCAGGTACAAATTCAATTTGGTGTCGAAAGTTCGCCTGCCGAACACTAAAATTGATTAATTAGGGTCGCTCAGGTACAATTTATCGTAGTGCCCGAAATGAGAGAAGAAAACAGGTAAATTTTTAAATCGTGCCCCTAACGGAAAAACACCAATTTATCGTTTTTCTAACATGTTACACAATATAATTACATTTAATAATTCACATTATAGTTTTACAAAGATAAAGATAAATAAAAGATGGTATTTTTAAATTAAAAGTAAATTAAAGGAATGGAATTTGTTGGACTCTTATTACTATTATTTAGAAAAGAATGAATAAAATAAAATTATAATACCGACAGCAAAGAAAAAAAAACGAAAGACAAGGAAATGAGTAATGAACTGAGAAAAACGAGAATACCAAGAATTAAATTTAAAATTGGGCGCAGGCACCATTAAATTTAAAAACATAAATAAAAAAACGCAGAAATTTGTTACACGAGCCGTTGCATCAACAGCTAACCTACAGGTTTTTTTCAGACTGACTTCCTAAAAGTATTACACGACTAACTAAAAAATAAAATATACAGTAATATGATCCAGGCTGGGAATAGCATTTCCAGACGCTTATGTATACATCGCTTAGCGATGCTACCCAGAGCAATAATGCATTTTGAAGGTAAAAACGTAGGTAAGTAAGTAAGATTCTGTAAAAAGTGATCTGGGTGATAGAAGTAAAAAAAATCTATTAAACATTTAAACATTTAAAAACAATGTACCTTATTCTACATGCTTTTTAACTTAAAAAATTAACAAAAATTTTACAAGTCACAGCAACACCTGGTGCTGAGACATGTGTTTTGCAGGTGAGTTTTATCATGTATTGAATATGTTCTTTTACAAAAAGACAGATGGACATGTGAAATGCTTATTTCCTGTTTAAGAAATAAAGTAAGCTGTATTGTATACAGGGTGTCCAAGAATATGTCGGCAATCTCGTGGATTCATATAGATCACATAAAAATAATGGGACAAGTTCCTTTAAAATATATTTCGTAAGACACCCTTAGTATTTTTTAAATAATTAAAAAAAAATATTTGACTTTTATAATAACTTTAAAAACGTGTGTTTTTAATTTTATTAGAAGCAATAATATTTTGGTACATATAATTTTTTCAAATCCTTATAGTTAAAAACATATTTGTTGTATCCAATAAATTAGTCAATACAAATGCTTATTTATAAAAATTTACTCTTCAGGGTGTCCAGTAGCTCTACCGACAAACTTTAAAGCTGAATATATAGATTGACGTTTCCATTTCCGTTTGCCATTTAAGGCTGACTTTATAGATTGACGTTTCCGTTTCCAAACGTTGTTTGACGTTTCGGTTTCTGATATGGTATATGGAAACGGTGAACAGAAACTTTAAATTAAGAAATGCAAGTTGTTGTTTTATCTCCTAACTGAAAACGTCAAATGGCAAACGGAAACAGAAACGTCAATCTATAAATCTACCTTGACTCTTTTAATTAGAAGATAAAACAACAACTTTGCATTAGTCATTTTATAATCTTTCTGTTTACCGATTTCATATACCATATCAGAAATCGAAACGTCAATTGGCAACCGGAAACAGAAACGACAATCTATAAATTCAGCTTAAGGGTTGATTCTATAACCAAAAATAGGTTAAAATAAACATATTATGTCCTAAACGCCTTAGGTTTTAAACTACGGGTGGTAAAATTAAAAAAAATATATTGTTTTTATTTATACTTTTATACCAATTCAGATACTTTTAGAAGTTTGAGAGACGCCTTCTATGCACCAGAATAAATTTTTTGGCATACAATAAAGAAATTACCAGTGTGGTCCATAAAAGGTTAATGATAAATAGTTTTTAAGGAAAACATGGTACAGCCCTGCATTTTTCTAAAATATATATATATATATATATATATATATATATATATATATATATATATATATATTAGTTAAATCTGATAAAGTTTGGAATAAAATTTATTCCAATGACTTTTTTATTTAATGTATTGTTTTTGGCGTAAATAAATAGCCACCATTTCTCGGCGTGGTCAAATCCCTATCTAATTAAACAATAAATAACAGAGGTGATTTTGTACTGGAGAATTTAATTTTAGAGATACGAAATGACCATGCCGACAAATGCTCTTTTTTTATTTAAGGAAAAACTGTTCATCAAATGAAAAAAAAAGCAAGAAATACAATTTGAGTGTTTTATTAAAAAAAACTACTTAACCATGAAATTTCTGATTTTAAGACACTTTGTATATTTACTAATACTGCCAATAAAATAATCGTATCTAAAACAACATTTTTGGGTTTAAGTTTGTTTTTGTATCTTGTACAGGGGTAAAGTTGTTTTGTGTATAAATAGAGTTGGGACACCCTGTATATATAACAACCTTAAAAACCCGGTATATACAGGGTGTTTCGGGAGGAAAGGGAAATATTCTGGAAACATGTTTAGAAGGCCAAAATAAGAAAAATTAACCCATATGTTTTAATCCGATTCCTAACCATCTCTGAAATAATCGGTTTTAAAGTTTTTTTTTAGTTTTGCAGTAATTAGGAAGTGTTGTATTTCTCCAGTTTGTAGTGTATTTTATTGGTTGTCAATACCTAATTTAATTGACTGATAGTTTTGACAAGCTTGATTGTTAGTTTTTTTGATTCTGGGCGTTTCGACCCGAAAAGAGAAAAGGTTCCATACGTAATGCCTCACACATGGGGAGTATGCTGCAGCTTGTATTAAAGTTGTTGGGGGTATTTTCAAAAACTAACCAGAACAAGTGGAATTTTCCTGGTTTAGTAGTATAGTTTATGTTGATTTTAAAATAAAAAATAATTACAAAAAACTTTAGAACTGATTATTTCAGAGACGGTTAAGAATCGGAATAAAAAATATGAGTTAATTTCTCATATTTTGACCTTCTGAACGTGTTCCCAAAATATTTCCCTTTCCTCCCGAAACACCCTGTATTAAAACTATTACCTGTTAACAGAGATACAATCTCAGAAATTTTTCCCGTCACGAATTTTTTATTATTATACCAAGTACTATAAAAGTTATTTATTAAATATCGATTTCCAGTGGCGTCATTTAAGGGCACATATATTTAAAAGAGGAACTTTAAAAAATATTTCGTAGGAACTTGTCATATTATTTTTATGTTTTCTATATTAATCCGAGAATTTGCCCACATTTTCTTGGACACCTTGTATAATACAAAAGTTAAAGTTTTGTTTAAATTACCAACAATTATTTACAAAAATAAACATAAAATCACACAAATAGACTTAGTTCCTTCTAATAATACTCGGTTTTTTAGGGTGGTTAAATATACAGGGTGTCCCAACTCTATTTATACACGAAACACCTTCACCTCTGTACAAGAAACAAAATTATACTTAAAACCAAAAATGTTTTGTTAGATACACCTATTTTATTGACAGTATTAGTAAGTATACAATGTGTCTTAAAATCAAAACTTTCATGGTAAAGCAGTTTTTGTTTTTCATTGGAACACTCAAAGTTGATTTCTTGTCATTTTTAATTGATGGGCAGTTTTCCCTTATATAAATTAAAAACCATTTTTTGCCTAGTTATTTTGAATCGCCTAAATTAAATTGTATTGTACAAAATCATCTTTGGTATTTATTCTTTAATTAAATAGGGATGTGACCACGCCGAGAAATAGTGTCTATTTATTTACGCAAAAACCATACATCAAATAAAAAAAGTGGTAAAATTAAATGTGCATCAAGCTTAATAAGATTTTAAACAAAGTTATATAATATTTTTTACAAAAATTAAACAAAAAACGTATTTAAGGTTATTACAAAAATCAAATAATTTATTTTCTATAGATATATTTTTCAAAATATTTGATTATTCCATCTAAGTTTATACGCTATTATAGCTTTCTTTAGGATAAATATACAGTGTTATCCAAAACAATTGTTAGCCATTAGTAACTTTATTATTCTTAAAAAAAACACAAACTTGTTTTAAAGAATAAAAAAATCGCTTTTTAATGCCCCTTAAAATTGAAGATTGTAATTTAAAACAATACAAATTTATTATGGCAAGCTTCACTAGTTTTGGAAATATATTAATCCTAATCTAAAAATATGGTTTAAATTTCATTATATCAACAGCACTGTTGTAAGCATCTTATTGCCATAATATAATGAAATTGTATTGGATTTGGATTATTATACAGTGTGTCTAATAAAGTTGGGACCATATAAAAAACTTTTTAATTATACATTTTAAGAAAAACGGTATTCTATAAAAAAAGTTTTGCATGGTCCAAAACCTAAAATGCAATCATCAGATATCAAATAGTGTTAGTCATCTACGAGGTTTGGCCAAAAATTAAGTTTTGCCCGAGAGTAAATTACTTGTATTTTTGCTTATATCATAAATTGTTATAAAGAAAATATGTTCAGAATTAAAAATTTATTTTAAATATGCAATTTTATTTATTTACAAAAGAAAATATCTGCGATAAGCGAAAAAATTTAAGTTTGTCTATTAGTGCATTGTTCTTGTTTTGGTAACAGTTAATTTAAAAAGTTATTTTAAATTGTTCTTTAAAATTTTAAATTATAAAATTAATTGCACTAATAAAAAAACCTAAATTTTTACTATTTTCAATTTTAAAAAATATATTTTTGTAAATACTATTGCCTTTTTAAAAGTATTTTTTAATTCTAAACGTCATCTCTTTATAACAGTTTTCGATATTAGCAAAAATACGGGTATTTACTCTCAAGAAAAAAATACATTTTTGCCAGACCTCGTAGATGACTGATACAATTTAATATTTGATGGTTGCTTTATAGTTTTTGGTCCATGCAAAACTTTATAAAGAATTACTTTTTTCGTAAAATTAATAATCAAAAATTTTCCATATGTTTCCAACTTCTTCAGACACACTGTATATTCGAAACCTCTTATTGTAATGACATCAAATATGTTTTCCTAAAAATCTTTTTAAATTTTATTAAAAAAAAAATAAACAAATTTAGCACATCACAAAATTTGCACCAAAACATACAAATAAACTAGAATAATCCTTTGGGGAAACGCTAATTACAAGAAATTATTAAATAACTTTTAACGCGCACTATCAAAAAAATACACCTTACGAGGAACTAGTGACCCCACTTTGCCAAAGACAGCAACGAGTTGGAAGAAAGTAAAATCATCATTGTTCGTTCTCGTTTAGCACACTATACCGGTCCATTGGGGGAAAGCAATGCAAAATACCAAATATCTCCCGGTATAAAGCCCGTACCTTTTCATAAACTTCTCAGTAAATCAACAGCGTTTACGTGTCAGCAGCCCCCGAGGTTGGGGTAAATTTTTTCAAAATGCAGTGGCTATCACTACTGGTTAGTGCATTTTTTTGGATTTTGTGGTGCTTGGTTATAGTGATTTAGTGACCTTTGACCTAATTTCGATTTTGGACTATTTTTGGATAATCAGTGTGTTTTGGGACACACTGTGGCCTAATATGAGCATTAGTGGCCGACTTGTTAGTAAATCATAGCGCGTTTTATTTAACACAATGACAAAAATTCCCTTTCAATACTGTTTTTGTTTATTAATTTATCTATTAAAAATTGTTCTAATTATTTTTTTAATTGAATTTAATAAATGTCAACCTATATTTATTTATTTACGTCTAATGCTCACCTCGCGGTATCTAGAAATTAAATTTCTTTGGCACTAGGATAGAACTGCCCCTCGTTCTGTAATGAAAGTCAGAAATTCTTTTACTAGAAATTTAAAAGTTTTATTTAAACAATAATATATAGGTATAAAACTTTAAATATATATATATATATATATATATATATATATATATATATATATATATATATATATATATATATATATATATATATATATATATATATATATATATATATATTTGTAAAATCCTAAATTAAGCAATATAATTATAAAAATAAATAAAAAATAAATTAATTATAGAATAATATTATACAATCTTTGATCAATAAACATAATTTTAATTTAACAGATACAAGTTTTTTTGTTGAATAAAAATTAACACTAAACACAGGATTATTATGTGTTTTCAGCCATTTGTTTTAAATTGATTACTTATATCTTTTCTTAATTTTTAAAACCATCTTTGTACATTTTTAAAATTAAATTTTTATAGAGATTATGTCTCCTTTAAATTTTTAACTTTCAAGCCATTGGTGATATTTAAAAGCACCTTAGGGAATTATCTTGATTTTTAGTTTTTTTATATTTTCTTTAAAAAAAAATATTTAACTTTTCTTAGTGGGTCAACTAAAGTTGGCGGCATATAAAAACTTTTTAATAATAATTTTACGAAAGAAGGTTATTCTTTATAAAAAGTTTAGCTTGATCCAAAACCTAAAAGGTAACTTTCAATATCAAATTTTGGTTTGGCAACAAATGTAACTTTTGCTTTAGAGTACCTGCAGTTTAGTTTTAATTATATCAAAAATTAAAACAACAAAAAGATGTTTGGGATTTATATACATTTTAAATATGCAAAAATTTTTATGTAAAAAACAAAAAAATATTTTTAGGGTGGTAAGGATAAAACTTTAAATTTATACCAGGTGTCATGTTATAAATGTACAACCCATTTCACTTATTTAATTTTTATTGTACAAAATAAATAAAACTTTAATTTGTTGGATAATTTCTATATTTTCCAAATCATCAAAGTTATTAAATTTACATAATCTTTTAAGATATAAAAAGTGTGATAAACAGTATGATATATTAAATATAATACCCTGTATACTATATCAATATTAAAAAATATTTTAAACAGTTTTGAAAAAATACCTACCTTTATAAGTTGTAGTAAAATGGCCATACCAATCTTAAAAGTAAGTATATATTTCTCTCGGCAATAATAATTGCAAGTATGGCCATACAGAGTGCCTATTTAAAACAAAACAGAGCTAATATTGAGCTCCACGTCATTTAAGGAAAAACGATCGGGCCTGTCAATTTTTAATAATTTTTACCACTTTCACTATCTGTAATGCAACCGTCCAACAGGGGTGAGACTCACCACTAAAATTTTAAATGGAAAGAGGCGTCAAGCCATACTCATATTTTAAAGGTCTATTGACCTTGATTACAACTGTCAAATTCAAGTCCCTGCTTTTACTTCCGCTGATATGACAGCTTGTCAAAATTTTAATTTTATTTTTTAAATGTTTAATAATAAATTACATTAAACTAAGAGAATATAATAAGGAATAAACGATCTTTAAAACTGGATATCAATTAATCTTTTTGGCCAGGTGTGTGATTCACCGCTAATTTTTAGGGATTAGTCACAACCCCGATTATTATACTGTTTTAAAAATAATTCAGCCCTTATTATATTTCCTTCGTTTAAAGTATCTTGCTCTATTAAAAAATAAAAAACAAAATTTTGACAAGCTGTCATGTCAACGGAAATAATAGCAGAGACTTTAAACTTGGCAGTTGTAATCAGGGTCAAGAAACCTTTAAAATAAGCTATCACCTGACCCCTCTTTCTATTTAAAATTTTGCGGGTAAATCTCACCCCTGCTGGACTGTTGCAATTCAGCAGGTAAAAGTGGCATAAAAAGGTTTCTCTCCAAAATCCAAAATTGATGGGTCCGAGCGTTTTCCTTAAATGACCTTGAGCTCCCTAAATTCGCTCTGTTTTATTATCAAATGGCCACCCTGTATGGTGATTCAATATTTTAGGGAGTCATATTTGTTTTTTTTTGGACCCTGTACGTCTTAAGAGATAAGAGCATTGTATTGACAAATAAGGATATAATATATAGAATTAACCTAATAAAACAGTATTTTTATTTGTTTTATACACACATTAAAAAAAATTGGGGGTTGTAAATTGGTTACGTTTCCAATAGAAACTTAAATTTTTTATTCAAGTTTGGTAAATCTGCATGCACTAGTATGGAACGAAAGAAAAGTAAAACATACAGCACTTTGTATTGGGTGTCCGGGTTTTGTTGCAATTATAGAGAATCTTGGTTATTTTTAAAAAAATAAAAAATCGGTTTTTGCGAAGCGCTACTTTTTGATAAAACGAAAGATGACACTAAAACATTTTGGCACTCTTTGTTTTTGACATAAAGGGTGAAATATATATATATTTGTTTTTTTAACCCGTTGTCTTGCAACTTGTAACAAAACTAAAAACTGATATAAGTCGACACTTTTACTTGGTGTGGTGGTGTTAGACTTTTTAACTAGGTCTTTTGAAAACTTTTTAAACATATTTAATAATTAATAGTTTATCCAAATTTTTAGACTCGTTATCGATGTTTTTAACTTTAGAATTTAATTTTGCAGATATATGATATAAACTTTATCAGTTCATATTTCTTACAGCAACATCTAGGTTTAAACTATTTTACTTCAGCTCTTTACCCGTACTTACCCCTTGCTTCCGCAACTTATGAATTCATTTAAAAATGAATATTTTTGATCAACGTCATTGTGTGTTGTGTGTATTCTTAAAGCGATGACTAATCATTATACTGAATCCGATTTAACCGATCGATCAGATTGAGTAAGGGATTGGTTGAACGTCATAAGTAAATCCTGTTTTTCAAGCGATTTGAATTGACTTTAGTCCGATCCGGAGGTTATATGTGTACGATATTCACGGTTTTGGGAAAGGTTTGAAAAATGACAGTTAAAAAAATAGCTGATAAGTGTAGAAACGACATAGTAGGAAATTAACCCTTTGCGGCCGGAATTATATTTTAATAAAACTAAGAAGAAGTTATACTGTACTTGCCTAATAATGGTGTCTGGAAGATATTAATTCGTTTTTTTTTAAAATGTTTTTTTTTGGTTTAGGTTTAAAGGTGTGTCTTCACAGTGAAACCACTAGGCATTATAAAGGCAAATTATTTATTATACTAAGGTTACAAGGGCTTAATAATTATTTGTTATGGTATTCCAAGAAACATTTTTCTTATCCGTCAGACATAGCGCGGCGTCACATCTAGAAACAAATTATTCCAGAAAGTTTTAAAATATTTAAATTTGATAAAAATTACCTTGTACAAAGCCACCTCGATTTGTGGGGTTCTGATTTGCTGCTACAAGAAGCACTTCTTCTTGGTTATTCAGAATGAGTAGGCAATCGTATCGAATTTCATATGGAACGATACGCTTAAAATGACTTACTGATCCACTTGATGGACGGCCCTTTTTACAGCTGAGTTCTCTGACCCAATCAAACCCATAGCCACAGAACAAACTGCTCCAAGTTTTTTTATTTGCATTGCCACCAGCTTTTTGTAAAGCGTAGGGATTAGTTTGAAATACTATATTGTTACAAAGGCTTTCTGGAAACATTTGAAGAAACGTATCGGTAGGAGTTTCTACATCAAGGCCAATTTTTGGTCCAGTTAATTCATTAAATATTTTCATATTTTTTAAGCCATTTGTTGTAAATTTAGACCAAATGGTTTTTGCAAATTCTCGTGCTTGAATAACTGAAAGCGGGATCTCATCATCGCTATCCCAGATTAAATAATTGATATTATTGACCTCCGTCACAGAAATATCCTGATCAAAAATAATGGGCATTGATTCTAAGTCAAACATGTCAAAATTTGCATCACTATTAGAATTTGTCATATGTTCATCTTCCCCAATATTGTCGTCACTTACATCGCCCAGCTCGCTATTATCATCCACTGGAACGTCTTCATTAAAATCGAACAAGTCATCCGCTTTTATATATTTTTATTTGCAAAAATATATTTTTGGACTACCACCTATAAATAACAAAAACAGATTCTATGAGCCCTAGTGTCCCCATGGTGAGCCCACCAGATATTTTCAATCAAAAATCATATTTAGTTGTAGAACTAATGATTATTAATATAACAAATCTATAAAACAATATACTTGATAAATATTAAAACCAAAACTTACCCGCCATCTTTCTAATATATTGTTCTAATGCATAAAATCAATCACACTTTATCACTTAGCAACAACATCCCTAAATAACTAAAATTATAAATTTAAAATGGCGCATGAACACATCGGCGAAGTTTGCTTAGGGTGGGGCGATATCTTACGCCTACGTCATTACAGGTGTATTCGCCGCGAAGTCACCAGGCACTTAAAAATATATTTATTTTTAAGTGTCCTCACTAGTGTGACCACTAGGGAACAAAGGGTTAAATAAGCTTAAAGACTTATATTTATTTTCTTAAATTAAATAAAATTAATTAAAAAAATACCACAAAAGTATGGTTAGAAGTTTATTTTTATTTCTTTGCTCTCTTTGTCATTGTATATATTTTTCCTTTGCAAATTTAAAAGCATTTAGAACCGGATTATCTGGATCCGATAAATTCTAGGACGAAGGGAACTGTACTAGGTTCAATGCGATCCGTCCAATCGGATTCGATTTTTATGATGTACCCTTAGTCAGTGTCTAATATGCAGTATGATGTATGGTTTAAATATATATTTAATTTAAAACAAATTTAAAGAATCCTGTATAAAACGTTTGCCAAAATTATTAGAAAAATTAAATATATTAGTTTTATACAAGGTTACTATTTTGTTTTGAATCAAATGTTTTTCTAAAAAGCGTGGATAAATTCTGATGTTAGACACCGTTTTGAGTATAAACACAGTGGTGCTGATTTTAAATATTTAGTTTTAAATAAATTATAAGTAAACAAACTTAAAGAACCAAGGAGTGAATAGGGCTGCTGCGCCGGGGTAAAATAGTTTAACCTTAGATATTGCTGTAAAATGTCAATAAATTAGAAATAAAGCCGGCTGCCCGCACAAAAAGTGCAAGCGAGAGCGTGGAAGAGGCACAATCGGCCTCCGCGTTCGGCAGCGTTCGACATCTGTTTCTCTCCTACTTAATATACTAATAATACATTTACATGTTTTTGTCAAGTAGGAAGTGCAGTGAAAAGTAAATGTGATGTAAATTGTTTAATTTTCTTTTGAAAAATGCAACCATACCATCAGTATTTTCTTATGACGTTGTCACGTTCAACTATAGTTAGTAAACCGACTTTGCAGACAACCGATTTTTTTTTACTTGGACACCCCGTTTCTCGCAAACGTTTAACTTTTTAATTGGGGCATATTGGTTTAAATCGTTGTATTTTGGCGTAAGGATATTAAAGAAAACCTGGGTGGCCTAAATAAATCATAAAAAATGCGAAGGCTATTTTTTATATTTTTATATGAAATAAAGCGTTTAATCAAAAAATATGAAAGAGGAAAAACTATCTACTAGAATCATGTTATACCGTGGCATAAAAAAAGACAATTTAAACAAAAGCGAACGACTGCAAGTGGCTCCCTCTACACTTATTAACCAACATATAAGTAGCTGTCGTTTGCTTACTTTAAAAATAATCCCTATACCAAATTTCGTAAATAAAAATCCAATAATAAATAAAATATGTTAAAATAACGAATATATAATAATAACTTTAACACCCTGTCATCATACAAAAACTAAAATTTGTTAAAGAATTTAAAACCCTTTAGGATGAGGTATCACTTAAATTCCTTTCCCATTTAAACTTTTTGATATGTGTGTTAATGGGGGGAGGGGGAGGGACAACCCTGAAAAAGTAAATTTTGACACGAAAATTTGTCCCTCCAAAAACAATAATTGACGTGTTTCAAGATTTTGTGTAAGTACAAAAATTGCGGAATTATAAGGGAATGTTTTTATTGGAATGTACTTCTTTTTAATTATTATTTTGTCCCGCCGTTTATAAATATTTTAAGAAAATAAACCAATAACCTTAGATTTCAGAGACTTTAAAATAAGTTTTATTATTTTTGCTTTCTTCTTTATTCATTGCAACTCATTACAACTAAGGGTCGTTTCATTAATTTAAATACAGGTAGGTAAATTTTTAAGCCAACCTGTAAATTTGATTTTGAAAGATGGGAAAAGTAAAAATTTATTTTTACCAAAAAAACTTTTAGGAAGAGGATTTTTTTTTTGTTTTGAGTTTATAATTACAAAGTTTCCCTTTTAGTTAGACTATCCGAAATAACGCTGTTTAGCAAAAAATAATATGTATATCTACCTGTAGTTTCATATACAGACTGTCCACGGTTGGGGTTAACAAGAGGGCAAATGGACCAAAAATTAATTTGTTTTAAAAAAAGTAATTTTCCATAAAATTTTGCTTGTAAAAAATGGAATTTACGAAGATAAAATGTTGATTTTGTTCACAGGTTTCGCAAAACCCTAAAAAATATTATTTTTCTCCAAAAGTAAACCACAATTATTTTTATTTTTAGGCAAAATGTTATTGGAAGAATTTATTTAGAAAAATGTTTTTAATCGATAACCACAATAATAGAAAATTTTACTAAGCTTCATAATTTGGCGAAAACGCCTTGATCACATTCGTTTACAGCTGCAAAACTGTGGTGTGTAGGAATTTGGAAAAAGCAGGTGTTTTAAAAGCAAATTATGAAAGATTTTTAGGTTATTTTATTATAAAAATTTAAAATAAATAATTTTTGATAACTTCCAAATCAGTTTCAATAAACTTTTTAATACCCTCCTAAAATAATAGAGTTATTCAAAATGATATTCTTAAGAAAATTTTTAAATGATATTTTGCTTAATAATTAAAAATAAAGGTTGTTTACTCTTAAAGAAAAATCATGTTTCTTAAGTTTTTGCGAACCCTGTATACAAAATCAGTATTTTCTTTTTATTTTTACAAGCAAAAATTTTTATGAAGAATGACTTTTTCTGAAAAATAAAATTTTTGTTTAATTGTTCTCTTGTTAACCCCATCCGTAAACATCTGTAGAATTTTTAAGTCCTCAAATATTTTTAGTCAAAAATTTGGTGAAAAATTAGAAAATGTTTTTTTTTTAATTATAACTATTATACCAAATTATGTTCATACAAAGATAACATTCTATTTCTAGGGGACCTCGTAATCAAAATACCTAATAACAAACAATTTTATTTGTCGTACGTATTGGTCTTAATATTAATGTATATTACTTTATAAAAGTGTATGTAATAATCAAACTTTAATATATTTTTATTTTTATACAATGCCTTATAAAAAATTAAGCGACAGTTATTTAGAAACAATCCGTCTTGAACAAACGTAAATCCCGTATTCCAGTTGACATTTGCCAGATTTTAATTGGGAACGGTATAAAAGCTATTTAAAATTATAAGTAAACCATTTTTTTATTAATTAAACCTTTCTGAATATTTATTAGACATATCGTAATAACTAAATAAAAATATTTGTCATTTATCGATCAAATAAAACTGTTCCGATAACCTAATATTTTTTTATACATTCAAAAGAAATTGTCAATTTATTTATAATAGTCATGTTAATAAGCAATTTATAAAATGTAAGACGGGAAAAGTAAAAAATATATTGGTTTATTTTTATTTTTTACATTCACAAAAATGTCTTTTACTTAGCTGTTTATAACAGTAACCATTTAATTAACATGAATAATGATTATTATCATTTATTAACAGCTGGGTTTAATTAGGATGATAGAATACAATGACCGTCATATCTTTATCAATTGCATCAATTTCTGAATGTAAAAGAAATAAACGGGTTTTAAAATTGTTAGTTATTATTTTCTTTCTTTAACCTTATACAGTGTGTCTACTTAAGTTTGCACCATATGGAAAACTTTTTATGATCAATTTTACGAAAAAAATTTGCATGATCCAGAACATAAAATGCCTTTATCAGATATTAACTTTATATACTGGTATACAAGGTATCTGATAAAATATTAATTTTGCTAAAGAGAAATGTGCCTTTATTTTTTAATTTATAGAACATTTTGGTTTATTGGATTTAAAAATACCCCTTTAAATATGCAATCACGTATTTATTTAAATAACAAACTTTTTTATTTTTTTCTGTGATAACTAGCGTTTTGTAAATTTTGGCTGCTTTGCCAGTACTTAAGCATTATTTACATAAAACATTTCAAAAAAATGTACTAATGAAAAAAATTAATTTTCATCGTTATCGCATAAAGAGTTAATTATACAGAGTTAGTTTTAGGTAAGTACTTTTATTACTACGTTTGGCACTGTATAGAATGCAATAAAATTTTAAATAAAAAATATGTCCCAAATGCTTTCTCTTCGAGATACAGGGTGTTAAAGTTTTTAGGAAAAAAGTCTTTTTATTAATAACTTTTCTACCACTTCAGATATTTTCACAAAATTTTGTTAACTTCTTTTGACCATTACATTACATTTTTAGCTACAATATATTTTTTTAAATTCTACCAGTTACATTCGAACAAAATTTGTATTGAATTTTTTCAAGAAAAAAATAGTTCGCCACTGCTTTTCTTCAAATCAATAATATTTTTGCAATACTCATTTACTTAAAGGTTAAATAGGTCTTTAAATATTTTTTCGTTTGACGAATGGTTTTTGTTTAAAGAAATATAAGCCATTCTGATGCATGGCAAAATCGCTAAAATTTAATATGGTGTTTGGTATGTAAAATTAGTTTTGTCTAATTTTACACACAAAATACCAAATCAGATTTTACCAGTCATATACGAGAAATTTAACTTTAAAGTAAATAGGTATTTTAAAAATAATATTAATCCGAAGAAAAAGCAGTGGTGATCTGTTTTTGTCAAAACCCATACAAATCTTGTTCGACAGCCACTGATAATTTTTAAAACTTTTAAAACAGTAAACGTAATAAAATATGTTTAAAAGTTTACCAAATTATGTAGAAATATCTAAAGTGGTAGGACAGTTATGACCAAAAAAAAGCATTTTTTCTTTAAACCCTAACACCCGAAAAGGAAGCATTTTCTTCCATAATTTTATTTGAAAAGTTTCCTTATTTTCTTATATTCTAAATGGTGTTAAAAGAAAAGTACCAATTTACAAATGACTCTGTGTAGTTTTTCTTGAAAACGAACAAAAGTTTCTATATTTAAAAGTTGTTTTTAATCATACACATTTTTTCTTTATAAAATGTTCGTTATTGTTAAAAATAAGAATACTGTTCTCTTAAACAAAATTTCCAATTTGTTTCAGGCAACTCATATACCATTAAAAAAATTAATATCTGAAAATTGCATTTTTGGTTTAAGACTAAGCAGAAATTTTTATAAAGAATAACTTTTTGTCGAATTAGTAATAAAAAGTTTTCCATATGGTGCGCACGTATATTTATTTTTTAAATCTGGTGGTAACATAAACAAAAATATTTTCCTCCCTATAAATATTATGTATAAAGAGTCATTTTTAAAAATAAAAATGTGTTTATCCTGGTTGTGCCTATATTTAATTTTAAATCTAATGTTTAATCAAAATTATTTTTAACCTTTTTTTCTTATAAATAATAAAATATGTAAGTAATATTTTAAATATTTTATATATACAGCAATTATTTTTAAAACCACCCACGCCATAAAAGAAGACAATAATATACAGGGTAGTCTATTACTTAAAACCCAGGTTTCTATCTACCAAACGTCACGAACATATTCAGCAATAAAAGCATAATTTATTAAAACATAATTAATGTAAATAATTAATTAATACCCTAATTTATTATTAAAATAAAAAAAAATTCTTAACCTAAAAAATTATTTAAAAACCGTTTTATATAATAAAACATTAAGTTTTATGAAAATTACACAAAACAATTTTATTAACAGAATATATTGACATAACAATTTTTTTAATGCACACTCTGTATATTATTCCACCATTCCAGTCTTTTAAAGAGCTTGGCAAAAAGACTTCTTTTTATGTATCTATCTTTAACAGTTTTTAAAATATGACCATTTAAGTTTAAAAAAACTGGTAGATATAAATTCTATTAATACAGGCTGATCATTTTTAAGTCGGCACTATTGCCAACTTTTTATTATTAAAGATACGAAGTCAAATAAATTAGTAAAGTTGTTTTCCACCGATTAACGGGCTGTCAACAAAAAAACCAGTGAACATCGGGTTTTCAATTTATTGCAAAAAATATACTTTTTTAAATGAAACAACCTGTATATTATTTTATTATTCAAAAGATCTATCAAAGAGCTATAAAAGAAGTGCCCATGTGTTATATCCAATTTTTATTATTTTCAGAAATATGGCCATCTTCGGGAATGTGATAGTAAACTGGCATATTTAAAATAGAGCACTGTGTTTATTACATCACAATCAAACAGACATTTTATAAAGCTTTAAGAAAATACCACATTTGATATGTCTATCTCCAATAGTTTTGGAAATATGGCCATTCAAATCTAAAAATATTAGATATGTCTATTTTATCTTCGACACTAAACTTAAGTGCTTAGCTTGGAGCTGTGAAGATAATGAAAATTTATCATAATTTTTAGAATTGGATGGCAATATTTAAAAAATATAGGATATAGATACATCAAATGTTGTTTTTTCTTAAAGCTCTTTAAATTTCTATTTAATAGTGATGCAATATACTGGATGTTGTATTTTAAAAATGCCAATTTACTATCAAATTCCCATGGATGGGCACATTTCCGAAAGTATTCAAAAATGGATATAACATATGGAGACTTTTCTTAATGCTCTTTAGCAGAACTTATAAATGGTGATATAATATACAGGGTGTTCCATGTAAAAAAAGGGTTTTTGCAACTAATCAAAATCCCAATGTTCAATGGTATTTTGTTGCCAGCACGTTAATCGGCGAAAAAATACTACAACTTTACTAATTAAACAGACTTCGTATCTCCAATAATAAAGAAGCAATAGTGCCGACTTAAAAATAATCACCCTGTATCTACAGTCTAAGCTTAGTCCTGTAGGTAGGTATAGTGGAAATTATATACCGGGTGACAGCAGAAATTGCTATCCAGCATTTTATTTCCTTTAGTAAAAGAGTATACCTTTCTTGTCTGTCATAAAATGCCAATTTTTAATATATGAGTTTTTACCTATTTCTACCTGTTTAACCAGAAGTAATAAAAACTTTGATATTTTAAATAAAACACCCTCTATATTTTTAAAGCCCCAAATTCTACAAGTCATTTCTGGCATAAAACCTTTATTATACCCATAACTTTTCCCTTTTATTTTTAGAGAAAACGGAGTTTGAAAACGACGTTTTCTCCAAAACTACAAGAGAGGTTATGGGTATATTATAACTTTAATATCAAAAATAGCATACAAAATATATAGGGTATTCCATTAAAATTATCAGGGCTATCAATTTTAGGAGTTTAAATTTACCAGCACTTTCAGTTAGAGAGGAAGTAGTATTATAATGGCCCTTAAAGGAGAGTCTTTTAAAATAACTGTTTTAAGAATTTAACATTTTTGTAATGTTTATTCGTTTTCCCATAAAACTGCATATTGTGCGGTCCTTTGGACATTTACAAATTCCATTTTTTCTGAAACCATAAAAGTAAGGTTATGGATATATAAAATGTTTTATATCAGGAATGACATGTGGTATTCAAATTCTGAAATATATATTATTTGATTTATTATATCTAAAATAAGCATTCGGTGATACAATATAACAATTCTTAATTTAAAAAACCATAAGGTTGTACTAAAGGAAATTAATTGCCGGATAGTAATTTAGTTGTCACCCGGTATAATATTTTTCAGATTTAAATGGTCATATTTCCAAAATTATTAAAGATATTATTTAATATATCTATTAAAGATAGATATATTAAATGTGAAATTTTTGTCAAGCTTTTTAAAAGTTCTTTTTAATGGTGGTATAATATGTAGGGTGTCTTATTAAAAAAAAAGTAAGTTATGTCAATATATTCTGTTATTATTTTTTTTGAAGTAATTTTCATAACAAAAAAAAATTCTGTACACAAGTTGGTTTTTGGATTCCTTTTAGGTTAGGAACTAAAAAGTTATAGACATTTAAAATGTGAACAAGTTAGATTGGACACTGTACATATTGACAAAGCTAAACTATGACCAAGTTACATATGCAAAATTTTAAACCGTAATCAATACATGATATCGCGTTTTTTGTTGAGCTATTGGTTAAAAGGCAATGCTTTAGGTTAACAATTATGTTGTTTTGCCTTTTAACAAATAACTCTACAGAAAACACGATATTACGCGTTGATAACGGTTTGAAATTTTGTATAAGTAACTTGAACAGAGTATAGTTAATTTTTGTTAATACGTTTTTAAGAAATTATTAAAATAATTTTATTTTTACCTTATAAAAAATATATGTTTCAATATGAATATACAAGATGTTAATTAGGTATGGGTACTAAAAAAATATTTGATTCTTTGAGTAATTGCATGACATTTGCGGACCTTTTTTAAATGATCCTTGTGTCTTGAATTCAGTTGAAGAAACGTCCATTAAATTTTATATTAACATTCAATTAACAATCTGTATATTTAAGTTTATTTCAACAATCATAGAAAGTTTTTCAGATGCATTTCAGTATTAGGTATTACGTAATACTGATTTTTTATTGTTGTACAAGAACAATAAAATACTATATCTCATAGCTTAAATAAATTGTAATAAGTTTTCTAATATTTAAATATGTTTTATTTTAGGTGATTGGATGTTATTTAGTCATCCCCTCTCGATCTAGTCCTGTTAGTCTCTCGCGAACCAAAAGGGGATTCCATCACGAACCAGAAGGGTACTGGAGTAAAAAATTAACATGGAAAACAGAATGGGTAAAGGTCTGGAAAACTGAAAAGAAACTGGAATGGAAACCTGACTGGAAAAAAATTCAGGTGCCAGCTTGGAAAGAAATCCAAGTTCCAGTTTGGAAGGAAATTCAGGTTCCAGACTGGAAAACCATTAATAAACCTGTCTGGATTGAAAAACAAGTACCTGCTTGGAAAGAGATTCAAGTACCTGATTGGGTAGAAAAACAAGTACCTGCATGGAAAGAAATACAAGTACCTGATTGGAAGGAAATTCAAGTTCCAGATTGGAAAGAAATTCAAGTTCCTGATTGGAAAGAGATCCAAGTACCAGCATGGAAGCAAATCTGGAAACCGGTCTGGGTAGAACATCAAGTCCCAGCATGGAAAGAAGTACAGGTACCTGAATGGAAGAAAGAATTTGTACCTGAATGGGTCAAGGAAGGAATCCATGGAGAGCACTATTTGGGCAAAGACGAGCATGGAGCTGAATATACCGCGCATGATTTATGGAAGAAAAAGCTCATTTGGAAACCTGTTTGGAAAAAGTATGGAGAACAGAAAAGAAACAAATATGGGTTCCATCAAAGAAGATGGAATGGAAAGCCGAATGGGTAAAAGTATGGAAAACTGAGAAAAAACAAATTTGGAGAACAGAAAAGAAACAAATTTGGAGAACTGAAAAGAAGCAAATCTGGAGAACAGAGAAGAAACAAATCTGGATTCCGAAAAAAGTTCAGATCTGGAGGACAGAAAAGAAGCAGATCTGGGTGCCGAAAAAAGAACTCATCTGGAAGCAAGAGAAAGTGCAAATTTGGAGAACTGAAAAAGTACAAAAGTGGGTGACTGAGAAAAAACAAATCTGGGTTGATCAGTGGAAGAAGATATGGGTGCCAGTATGGAAGAGTATTCAAGTACCAGCGTGGAAAAAGATCTCAGTTCCCGTATGGGAAAAAGTGTGGGTAAAGGTGCACAAACATCATGGATGGGACTGATCTAGGTTTGACTAATTGTTATTACATGCTGCTTCTTTTCTGTATATAAACAATCTTTTCTTTATCTGTATCTCTTATGTTTAAGTCTGAAGTTACCTGTACATAGAAAAGTGTTTTAGGTAAAAGAGTTAATATAAAAAAATAAAAATTTAAACTAAAGAAATAATTTTGTGAAATATGTAAATAGTAGATTTTCAAAATAAGGTATTGGTAATGCACAAATATTATCCTTGTATTGCCAAATTTACGGACCACACCTATAATTCAAATTTAGATATCAGTATTGGTTAGTTTAAAGATCTATAAATAAAAGTATTCGTAGTTTAAAGATCTATATTTTAAGGTTATCAGTGGATTATTCTTAACTAAAAATAAAAACGAGTCCTGACCAAAACCCAGTATAAAGAAATTAAATGACCTCTTAGATAATAATATATCATTGCTCATCTTGAATTTGTCCTGGTAAAAAATATTAAAGAAGTATTTTTTAATTATGTAATCGGTCGGCTACTCAAGAAAAAAGCTATTTTGCTGACTCAAATATACAAATACCAAACTAAAAAATTATCTTTGTTTTTCAAATATTATGACATGACCATACCATTAATTATTTTCTTATCTTTTAAATGTATTATTTTATCATCTTTTTTTCCTATATCAACTCTTATTACCTACAAACATGGTTAAAGAGTGAGTTTTTCTCTGCTGATTACGTGTAAGCTTATTGCCTTGTATAATTGTTATTATTTTGTTAAGTATGTACAATAAATTCTTTTTAATTACTTTGATTCGCTTTGTCGCTTCTCATCCTGTGATTACCATGTATTCCTTAAAATGGGTAACTACACTTTCTCGAGTTATATAATGATTACCACGTTGATTGAAACAATAACAATAGCAATATTGAAGATGTTGTTCTATAAAGTCAACCATTTTTGGAATACTTATGTGTATGTGTATGTGTAAGTAAACAGTATAAATATGGTTTGATTTGGAAATTACTGTTATCGTAATGTACGGTCAATAAATATTTTTGTTGCCTAATCATTAGACAACATGAATACATGTTTTTTGCTTTTTAACATTTTTATGCTGCAACCAAATTCTTGGCTATACCTAACTCTAGGTAATAACTCTTAGAAGAGCTATTGATGTAGTAAGAACAATAATTTATTAAAGAAATATGATGATCATTTTTTGCAAATGCTTATTAAATCTTTATATCGGTTTTTTTTAAATCTGTTTTACTGTTTTTTTATACCACAAATTAGGACATGGAACCCGCAGCAAATATTACAAAATGCTATTGGCATAAAAAAACACTTTGGCAAAAGAATTGTACTGGAATTATCAAATAAAAAAAAAAGGTTAGCGTTTTCTCCTAAACAAAAGTTTTTAAAGCAAATTTTAAATAACAATAACAAATTTTAAATATTGCAAAATTATCTATAATTTTCCAAAAATTATAGTTGGTTAATTTTTGTTATTCTACGTTTTAAGATTTGCCTCTAGGTATATGAAGTAAGAGCCCGTAAAAGGCAGACCTTCGTTATTTTGTAAAAGCTAAAAGTTTTTTAGTGCATACTTCCAACATAGGTAGAAGCGATGGTAGACTATGAAGTTTGACTCGTAGTGGCTTTGGCAGGTATCACGTACCAAAGGTTACTAAAAACCTAACTTTTGTCATTTTTTAGAGCTGAATTTTATAAACATATGTTACTTCGATACCTATTAAAAGATATTTTCTTAGTTGTTTAGACAGTTCCAACCCCTTGGCAAACACATTTTGAGATGGCCAGATGATTCAAAACAGTCCAATATTTATGTTATTTAACAAGATATGACAAAAAGTGTTAAAACAAGAGTTGTAGGATTTCCAAAAAGGCATGTTTTAAAAATATTTTATTATCTACAGAATGTCCCGAAAAACTTTTTTTAAAGACTAGCCTCACAGCAATAACGCCTCATATAACATTTTTTGGCACTTCTTATTAATTTTCTGTTTTGTGTGATCTAAAATGCCTTTACTATTTTAAAAGAGCTAATTTTAAATTATATTATTTGTGTCTTTTACAGCTTGTTAAACATAAGAAAATATAATTTACTTTATTTTATTTGCAGCCCTACCCAAACTACTAACCACTTACTTAATAACCAGCAATAACAATAAATTGCTTAACATATTTTTAGAAGGCATCCTTGTTTTAAGAAAAAACTCACAACTGATTTTTCTTAAATTTTTACCTGTTTGAAGAAGCCGAAAAAAAAGGTTAATCTCATTTTTCCATAGCTACTTGAAACAAAAATATTTGACGTAGTCTTGGCACTCTAAATTTAAATTTGAAAAACAAAGTATTTTGAGCAGAAGTGAGCCAATTGTATTCGTAATGTTCTGATCCTATTTAAAAATTGGCAGTACTAGTCATGTCCAAAGTTATTAAATAAAAGAATGTAATATTTATAAAGTAATAAACCTAAACCATAGAAATTCGCCTTGACTTCTATCAAAGTAAATATTCAGCTGACGGTAAATGTTTTTTAGTGTCAAGTACCATCGGCAATATATCAATAAAACAAGTGCTATTTCCAAAGAGAGCTTAGAAAGTACGTAGTCATAAAAATGTTAAATGTCAAAACATTTAAAATATTGATCCTTGATCTTGTGCATTTATAGAGGCCAATTGCTATTACTGAATTTAAATTGTTGGAGAAAGTTATTTTGCGTAAGTTTATTATTTAATTTGTATTCTGTTGGAAGGCTATAGCAAATTAAACTACATAAAAATTCCAATTTAATAATGATTTTTACGAGACTGGTCACAAAAACATACATATCTACCAGAAACCAAAAGAGACATATTATTTGCATTTGCAGCGAATAATTTATACCACGCATTCCACAAAAGTTTTACCTAAATCAGTTACTTTTTTTTACTTTACGACGTTAAAAGATTAAATTCCTATTAAATTTAAATATATATGTCGGTCTAAATGAACGGAAGGTCCCGCAGATGGTAATACCTAAATTTGACACCAGATTTTTTTTTACCGTATTTTTAATGTTTTAATAGGTGGCACTAGTTTTTACAATATGACATAACTTTAAATTTTAAAACAAGTTCTCCCAATAATATTTTTTTAAAAGTTAAAAAAAAAATTTTTCTTATGTCATTTTCGTCAATTTGCAACTTGCTCGTATACGCTAATTTATTTTAATTTTATTGGTGTTTTTTTTTAGTTTTTCGTGTATGCAAAGGTTTTTATTATTATTATTATTATTATTATTTTTAAGAAATCAAAAATTCAAAAAATCCGTATAGTTCAACAATTATGTATAAATGTTCTTTTTTATTTCAATATATTTTCTTTTATTTTGCCAAGTTTTCAAAAGAAAATCAAATCCGCCCTAAGGCATATCCCAGAATAAGACTGTTTACGAATGGGGTTTACAAGAGGACAAATGGTCAAAAAATGTATGTAAAATAAATCATTATTTATAAAAATGTTTGCTTTTCAAAAAGATACCAATGATACACGAAGACAACAAGTTGATTTGTATGCAGGGTTCGCAAAACTCCTAAAAAAACATATTTTTTCTTAAAAAGTAAACAACCTTTATTTTTAATTTTTATGCAAAATATTATTTAAAAATTAAATTCAAATTGAATTTTAAATGACTTTGTTAATGGTAATGTTATTAAAAAGTATAACATAATTTATTTAGCAGTTATTAAAAATTAATTATTTTAAGTACTTATATAAATTCGTATAAGAGACACTTTTGTAGCTGTAAGTGCTACCGTGCAAAGGCAAAAGAGTCTTATCCCAAAATTGCTCATTTCATGTTTTTACATTGTTTTAATGTTTTTATGCAGATTGCAGATATAATTTTAGTTTTTTTTCCAGGGTTGTGCATTTTTGATTTATTTATTTATTTTTGGAAATTTTAAATGAAACACCCTGTAAATTTTTACACTATTAAGATGGGTAAAAAATTACCTTTTTAAAAATGTGTCACTGGTTCACACTTTATATTTCTTCGCAGCCGTTTCTAAGATATTGCATATTTAGTCATTTATGACTGATATTGGTTAGATAGCAGGCCATGTAAAAAGTAATTATGTTTTACTTTAAACAAACTTGTTATAACTTTTGTTTTTTATGGACTGCAATGACGGCAAATCATTTTTATTAATAATTTTATAACGCAGATAAAGGTAAAAATAATCATATTTTATTAGTATTTTAAATTATTTTGTTAATTTTTTGCCCTAGAAACATTTTGATCAGGTTTTTCTAATACGTAATATTTTATGTAAAAGACAACCATTATTTTTTTGTATACAGGCAAGTAAAAGATGGCCATGAAAAGCAGACACAAGCTAAATTAAACCTTTTAAGCATTTGTTTTCCATAATTATCTTTAATTTACTAAAATATAAAAAATAATTGTTGTTTGTTACATTAAATATTAACGGTTTAATAAAACCTGATTAAAAGTTCCTAGTGATATCTGCAATCTGCATTAAAGGTTTCTGAAGAAATGTTCTTACAGAATTAAAAAATATTAAAAAAAAAGTTATAAAGGATACAAGTAATTAAGTAACATGATGTAGCGAGTAAACGACGCAAGATAGCGAATTGCAGTTTTCACTAGTAAATTTGGCTTATAATTTGAGCCTCGCAAATGGGGGACAGTTTTTTTGTAAAACATACAGAAATATGAGTTTCCTATTAAAATCATCGAATTTGGCCCACCCTGTAAAACAAGAGTTTTACATTTTAATATTTAAACAGCGTTTTAACGAAAGGTTTTAAAGAAAGTTCGTTGTCAAAACAGTCTATTATCAAAATTGATTAAACAGAAAATGTCGATTTTCTCCAAACTGTATCCATTACTAACTATTCTTAAAAAATTTTCTTTATGACATTTTGCTTAAAAATTAAAAATAAAGGTAGTTTACTCTTAATAAAAAATTATATTTTTAAGTTTTTCGAACCCTGTATACAAAATTAACTTTTTCCCTCCCGGAATTATATATTTTTTTCAAGCAAAACTTTTTATAAAGAATGACGTTTTGTCGAAAAATGATTTTTCTGTCCTCTTATAAACCCATCTGTGGACAGTCTGTATAGAAAGAATAAAAAATGTTCAAGTCAGTAGCGCATATTTTTTTGTTTTTTAGGTTCCGCTTAGAATGTCACGATAATTAATAAAGTTTTATCAAGTAAGTGCTTAAATATCCCCTTAAAACTCTTAAAATCATCTTTAAATACAAAACAATTGGGTAAATGGTATTTGAAATATTTACAAAAACATATCTTTTTTAAGTTTAACACCCTGTATTTAACCAAAATTAACCAGAACAACTTGCAGGCTAATTTATCTAAAAAAATTTGTAAAAAAATCGAGCAATCGTCCCTTAACGTTTAGCAGCGTACCGGGTGTCAACGTATATTAGTTTGTTGGGTTAATACTGTAGTTTCTAAATTAATAATTAGACTTTTAATATCTTCTTAAATATACAGGGTAGAACAAAAAGTATGATTTTTAAAAATAAAACATTCTGTATATTATATTGTGAACACCTAGTATAAAAAAGTATACATTTTGGGAAGTTTAAAAAATACATTTTTGGGAATTTTAAAATAAGTATACATTTTAATTAGTTTACTTAACATTGGGAAATTTTCTACATAAAAATATACGTGAGGTGTCAAGGTCTTAAAAGTATAAATTAAACAATTTTCTAGGTTACTTTTATAATAATAAAATAAAAACATTAAACAAACTGGGTAGCGTAGAAGGGATTAGATTAGATAAGCAGTAGTTAGTGAAGTCAAGTATTAATTTAAAGCTTTAGTTCAGCCCCCGTACGGGCTACCCCGAATGGGGGTATGCCCGTACTAAATTAAGTTAGTTCAATAAGTTAAGTTGGTTTTTGAAAAATGCAAGATAGTTTTATTGTCCACCGGTCTCATGGTCCAAGAAGATAGTTCCATATGGTACATTTGCCCCAGTGACGTCAAGTAGTATTTCAAAATGTCAACGTCACATATGGAGTGACCCTATATGTAATTACAAAATCCTACGTCACAATATCACTAGTAAAAAAAACGTTTAAAGAGATTTTAAAAAATACTACAGTTAATATATCTATCTTTATTAGTTTTTGAAAATGTGGTCATCCAAATTCAAAGAATAAGTGTATATTTCAATTATGCAGGTAGGTTATATGGCAATAATTGTACTTGTCCCATAATTTTATTTTGGTCAATTTTTAAAACCATTAAAAATAGATCCATAAAAAAATGTTATTGTTGTAACGCTCTTTAAATTATCTTTGAAATGGTAATCCAATATACAGGGTGTTCCATTAAAAAATCGTAAATTTTGTCGTACCCTGTATGTCTTAAGAGAAAAGGAATTCTGATAAAAGCTACAGATACTAGAGTCATCTTAAGAAAATGGTTTTTATTTGTTTTATACGTTTAAAAATAAAGAAGTTAGGGGAATGTAAGTTTATTATGTTTTCTATGAAAATTAAAAATTATTCCTTAGATAGGTTTATGAAATATTGTATTTTTTAAGGTTTTTTTAAAAATCTTTTTAACAGTGAAAAATTATACAGTGAGTCCCAGGATAGATGTTACAAGAGGACAAATGGACCACCAGGATGAAATTTTGGGAAAACTGGTTGCATAGTCTAAAACTTATAAATACAAAATTTTACTACAAATGGTATTTTATACAGGGCAAGTTATAACTAAAAATATTAAAAATGCCCAGGAGCTAATTACTTTTATTTTTTAAAATAGAACAAAAGTGTATAGGTAAATATTGTAAAGTATTAAATTTTATGTCAAAAATAAAGTTAATGCATTAGAGTAAAAAATGTAATTGTTACTTTTATACATTACGCATTATAACCTAAATAATAGGCAAAAGGAAGCTAAATTTATAAGAAAATTTAATAATTTTAAATATTTTTTAAATTTCGTTGCTCTAAGCCAAGTATTTTAAAAATTACCCATGCATAATGTAAAAAATTATTAAAAATATCTTTTTACTTTGACATAAAATTTAATTCTCCACTTATATTTTGACATAAAATTTAATTCTCCACAACAATAATTCATACAATTTTGTCCTTTTTTTAAAAATTAAGGCACTTTACTCTTGGTCATTATTCATATTTTTAGTTGTAACTCGCCCCCTGTATACTACCAATTAAAGTAAAATTTATCAGTATTTATCAGTTTTGGACCATGCGACCGGTTTCCAGTTTCCAAAAGGAAGTTTAAATTTTTTTTCATTTTTGGTCCATTTGTCCTCTTGTAACACCTATCCTGAGACACACTGTACGTACAGGGTGTACCATTTCAAAAATCATACTTTTAGTCGTACCCTGTATATCTTAAGAGATAATTAAATTCTCAATATAATTCAAAAACTACAAAATTAACCCAACCAACTAATATTTTTAAATGTTTTGTACAATAAAAAATCAAAAGTTAAGGGGGTGTAAATTTATAACTTAACACCCGGTACATTGGTAACACTACGTATATCTAAAATTTTATTCTAAAAAAATCTAATTAACACAATCATGTCTGTAGAACTGCTTGTTACCCAAGCTTCTTCCTATTGTCTGAAGACAATTAATTTTACTTTCTTTGAACTTACATTGTCCCTAGGTCATCACGAAAAATGTGTATAAGATATAAGAGATAAAATTACTTACACTTTCAGTTTCCGTACGTGGGAAACCGTTTTATATTAAATAGTTAATAAGGCATACAAACGAAGTTAAAATATAAAATATAACTTCATAAATAAATAGTAAAACACAATCATCATTAAGTGTTTTTTGGTCCTTCGACCATTTGAGGCCTTGAGAACAAGACCACAACTTTAAAAGACCTTTAACACTTTTTTTCAGTAGCACAAAACTAATTTATCAGGGCTAAAGTGAGCAACTGCTATCTTAAAATATTAGAGAATTATTGCAAGTTGCCTTATTAAGCTCGGGAATTATTAATACCGGGCTTATTTAAATAGTGCTTGTACCCATAATTTAGAGTTATTGCAAATCATGTTGACAAAACCATTAACCTAAAAAAAGGGGAAAAAATTTAGTAGATTGTCTTTATTATTTTGTGGTGTAGCATTTTGTTTAACACAATTACAGAAACACATTAGAAAAAGCAAGGTTTTAAGTATTTTTACTTGTAAAAACTTTTCGATTTTTTGGTTGGCAGCCGTTTGGTTAGACGAACAGTTTCTATTCTTTTCTATTTCTATTTTTTTTTGTTTTCTTGGTTTTGGTCCCTTCAGGTCCAATCCACTACTCTCCCCTTCCGGACTATGCTTTCCAGGGCTTCGTCGGCGGAAAATCTGGATAATCAAGCTCGTAGCTCCCAGAAATTCCAAAAAGAAAACAAAATAATTCCACAATCGATGCAATGCATAAATTGTCTTCTGTCAAACCAAGATCTGCTACTGGTGTTACGTATAACCTTCACTTTTACTACTGACAGTTCCCATGGCACGCCCACTTTTTTTTAAGACGTAATACCTTTGGTGGACCAAAATCAGTTTAGTCGGACACCAATCCACATACAAGGTAAAGATCCACATATCAACACCACATCTTTATAGTAAATTAAAAGTAAAAAAGAAAACTATTTTAAAAACAAAATTTGAATTAAATGAACTACAAAAAATAAAATAAACTTTTCTTTCAAATTGTACTATCAACATACAGGGTGGCTCAATTGTCTGAAAAAGTCCAATATTTTTGTTGTTTAACGAGATATGAAAAAAATTTATACAAAAATTGTAAGGTTTTTAAACGTGCATGTTAAAATGTTTAAAAATATTTTGATGTATACAGAGTGTCCCAAAAAAGCTATGGCTAAGAAGTTACTTTTTTTTTTAATTGTAACCCCTATTTTTGCTTACAGAATTGGACTCAGCATAAAATTTTGCATAAAGTACATTATTTTATTTTGGCACTCGAGGCGATGCACAGTGATTCGAACAATGGACAATAATTCAAAATTGGGAATCAGTATCTTGAAAGAATTAAACACAAAATTTAAACTACATTCTGTTCTGCATATAGAAATACCCAAGTTTACTTTTTGTTTTTGCTACCTTATCAGTAAATATATGATAAAGTCTAAGTAAATTTGTACATTTTTTCCCCAAATGTTAAGCAGTCTTTACCCTTGTATGGTTGTTCGTTTAGATATATTATATTTTAATTCATTCAATATGTGAAATGCTGAGCGAGGTATGTACCTTTTAAAAATAATTTTCTGGTTTTAGTAAAAATTTATTTAAGAATAGTCATATTTTTCGTAAAGGTCCCAAAAGGTGCCTTTTAAAATTAAGTGTTGTTTAACATTTAAAACGGTGCTGTAACCAAATATATAAGTCTTTTTTTGCGCAAACTTGTGCTTCATCCCTAAATTTTATTTTTTTGGATACTTTGACACAAATAAAAAATATAGATTTGGTGAATACGTAGATTATACTGCCTAAAAAAGAAAAAAAAATGGTTAAAAAAGTATTAAAATTATTTAAATTGGAAAACCCGATTAAGACAGCTAGACGAGAAATTCAAAAATCCGTTAGTATTTTTGTGGTAAAATGAATTTAAAGTGGCAGAAGAATTTCCGCAAGAAAGAACAGTTTTTACCAAGGAAAATAAATAGCTTAACTCTGAAATGTATAAAAGCAATTCATTAAAAGACATTATAGGAAAACAGCCTAATACAGGTAGAATTTCAACGCAAACAAGCAGTTGCCGTGGTAGACCTAAGGGACCTTTTG